>UCOM01000173.1:0-115098 GCA_900474385.1 Ormyrus pomaceus
CCCCCCACCCCCTCGAACCAGCCGCAATCAGCAGCTCTTCGCCGCGCGGCGAAGAGCGAAGCCAAGACGGTCGCAATAATACCTGGAGGAGCTTTCATCGGTTTCTCTTTCTCGGCGTCTGCGGAAATTGTTTCCAGGACGTCGCCAAAAGCGGATTACGCTCGCGAGCCAAGAATTAGCCCGGCTGCCGGCGGCATTCCTATCTCTCGGCCAGGCCGCCTCGCCACTGCAAGGGTTTCATCCAATAAGGAATGCTCATAACATTGCGCCGATCGCCGGCGGAGGAAAATTATCGGACAGATTGCCGCGCTCTTTTAACGAGATTGGCTGCCCAAGGACGAGTTCGAGTAATTTTTCGAAAATAAGACACGAACCGTACCCTCTTCTGGAGAATCTTCGGTTCAGCGGGAGGTAGAGGACGGCGTCCGGGTCTCCCGTTTGTTGACAGTGTCGGTGGCGATCGAATTTTATCGATCGGTAGATGATGATGTTCATCGTTCGATTGTTTACTGTACGCGCGCGGGAATTCTCTTTCGAAACTCACTTGAAAACGGATTCACTGATGTAAGAAGGAGAAAGCGGCGCTTTTAAAGTACTTTTAAAATTTTAATTACGTGTAAAATTCAAGTATGCTGATTATACGAGGAGGCACTCGCGTAGATAAATATTTCTGGTTCTCATTAACTTGAGTATACCTTAACGTAGGCAGTGAATTTCAAAGAAAAATTAAATACCGCACTTTCTAGAATTTCATAAATATATTGTTAAACTATTCGACAAAGTTTTATTTTCTTAAATAATTAGCTGTCTATTGAATTTGTTCTTTAAAATATCCGCATTCACAAACTGTTTACAAAGCAATCTTGAAGCGGAAATTGAAAATATTACTTTTTACCCCAAGAAAATATCTCCCGTCCATTTAATTTCCTTTGGTCGTACGTTAAAAGAACTCCGAAGTCTGCAATCGATACTTTTTATACCCCATTGTTCAAAAGCCGAAGTACATTATTAACTCAAACTTCAAGCTTTATATTCAATAAAAACACTGTAATGTTTGCTTATATACAAAGTTTTAACTGAAAATTATTGTGGAGCTTGCGGTTTATAATTTCTCGCCTCAATTTCGTATGGACACTCGAACGCGCAAGGGTCCACTTAAAACACAAGCACGTACTTGTAATGTTGTAAAGTGTACGTATAAAATTGGACGTTTTTTGTGAATAAATTTATGTTTTACGTCTAAAATTATAACTCATTACAAAGGACGCGATTATTAAAATTTTAATTGGAAATAACGATTTCATTAAACTAATTTACCGTAGGGTTTGAAACACTTTTTTTTCAAATATTAACAACTTTTTCTTAAAAATTTTAAAAATCATATGAAGCCTTATTCATGCGAGGCTTTATTGTTTTAAAAGCAGTACATTGCTGTTGATCTAACTATTTTTAAATAGATCTTTCTAGTTCGAAATAACAGGCAGATATTTTTAGTAATTTGTACTTCGAAAACCTTTCTTCTGCTTTAAAGAATATTCAAAAACTTTGTAAAGAAAAGGTAATCTTCAAACTTTCTTTTTGAATAGGCAAAAAGCAGTCAAAACTGCAAGAAAAGTTACAAGTAAGACAAAGTCTAAGAAGTAACGCACAAAGGAAGATCCTACTTTAACATTCGCAAAAACTGAAACTAGCCTCGAAAGGGCGACTAAAGCGTCGTTAAAAATTGATAGCATTAGCAAGGGGCGTGTAAGCGCATTTGGTCTAAAAAACTTGCGAAATTCTGGCGCATCCATCATCTTAAGATCGGGGTAACAAAGCTCCTTTGATAAAGCACAATGCCAAAGAAATTATATCGGGGCCTTTCACTTTCCGCGCTTCCACAAAAAGAAAAATTTCGAACCTTCACAATGACAATAAGCGGCCGTACAATACTTCCTTGAGTCAAAAGAATCCATGTCAAGAAGACGACATATCGGCACTTCATAAAAACTACACCTATTGAGGCGAATATATATACGTAGACCGAAAACTCTTTCGTTCCGTTTGAAAGTGCAAACCCTTTTATCCAGCTTGAATTACGGATTCGACTTGCAAAAGTGTAGCCATTGAATCAATAACTTTGTCACACGAGTTCCTCGCGGTGAATTCGTCGGGGAAAACCAGCAGTGATTATACTTTTTACAATATAATTCTAATTACAATTGTAACTATTACATTTTTTTTTTATTATAAAAATTGTTTAATTATAAAAGTTTAATTTAAGCAGCAATATGATTTTGAGTCGTTATTCAATATGCGTACATAATGTTACGTATTTGGATGGAAGCATTAAGCTTATTCGAGGTCGAATGTGTCCCAGCGAGCTTTAAAGTAAAAATTGAAACGTTAATTGCAGAAATCAATCGGGCAAAATGCTTGTGGAAATGAGTTAAGTACGCCGATCGAGTATGCTTCTACAGTCTCTTCAATTTTTATAGAACCATTATAACAGAACTCCCTTTATATCGACGTTTCTGTTCATTAAATGTTATACATCTGTAAGTATAGGTTTCTACGACGGAACAAAGCTTTCCGTCAATCACATATCAAGCAATAATTTAAATTCTATTTATTTATTTAAATTTAAATAGCTGAAACCATGAAATGTATGTTTCATAAAATATTCCAAGTAATTATTTTTTTTTACAAATTACGATTTAAAAAAATGCATGCAACAGTAATTACTTTTATCTATCAGTAAAAAGTGCTCCTCCCGGGCCGAAATCCCAACTCACCTGGCCGCCTCGTTCTGGTCCTTGTACCCCTTGACGGCGTAGACCCGATTGAAAAGAATCTTGGCGAGGCTATCAATCTTGCTGGTGAGCTGGTAGTAGCCCTTGCCGTCCTCCTCGGGCGGGCTCGCGTTCGTCCCCTCGTCCTCCTCGATGCTCGCGCTCTTCTCCTTCCTGAGTAGGACGCTCCTGACCGAGGCGAACGCGTCGTTGTTGCACTCGATCTCGATGGCGCTCTGGGTCCGACGGTTGGTGAGGCCCCGCCGCTTGCGCCGCGTCGCCGCACCGGGCCGCTGCTGGCAGAAGCGGTCGTGGCCGGTGCTCTCCGCCTCCCGCTGCAGCTCCGCCTCCTCCCGGCGGGCGTTGAAGTTCTGATAGAAGGTAAACATCCTGCGCGGGGGAGGGCTTCAAGCTCGCAGACTCATTGTCGTCGAGAGGAGCCGCCGGACGCTCCGGACGCTGCTTAGTTATTCATGGCCCCCGAGCTACGAGCGGCGCCGTCTCGCTGCTGGCATCGCGGGCTTGTTCTTCTTCTTGCTTTTATGACTGCCGCTGGATGTCGAGGCGCGCCTTGGTGCGGAGCTGGCTTTTTTGTATACGCCCGAGACGTTATCCGAGTCCGGTGTTTTAGTTTAGAGGCTCTTCCTATTTGGTTTGCGTGGTTGGAGAAAATATAGTTTAAATGCTTTGCCAAATTCGAGCAAATAAAACTAAAGTTTAAGGGCAGTAGGCAGATTGTAAATACAACTTTAGGGTCGCGTATGTTTCGAATGAGCAGCGGAAAGCTGAATAATTTCCTTTCTCCTCTAGGTTTTATTTAGCAGTAAATGATTATTGTTAATTTTTAATTTTGCACTTGCAATTGAGGATGTTTTACGGATTAACATAATATTCTAAGGTTTTTATGTATGCAACGTTGCGTATACAAATTGTTCATATATTACTGCGCTTGAAAGTAGAATATGATCCGTTGCAGTCAGACATGCATTTAAAGTAACTCATAACTTTGACGTCTCGCGTAACTTTTATAACGGGATGATCATATTTTTCCAAACTTGGATGAAACACAAAATCTTTTCAGGATTTAAGATACTTTCTTTTTGGTGTTTAAAGTTTATTTAAAACAATAATTTAAAATATTTAAAATGCCCTTGAATTCAATAGTAGAAAATAGAATAAAAGTAAATAATCTTATTTATATTTTATCTTTGTCAATCGAAAAATATTACTATATTGTGGTAATTGTAATATTTGAATTATTTTTCGAATCGACAGAAAAATCTCTTGTTACAAAATAAAAGAATCTTTTTGTTTAAAAAGAACTTTCTCGTGAATTAGAGGAGTTCTTTTTTCCTATTTTTGAGTAAAATTTCCCTAGAGGAAAAAAGAGTTGTTTTTTTCTTTGTGAATACAATTTCAGTTTAGTTATTTATTTTCAACGTGAAAAGTTAACGAGGATTGAAGCAGATTATTTTTCAATATTTTATAAACGAAAATAATGATTAATTAATTAAAAAATGTAAAAGAATAATTGATTAAAGAAGACTTTGTGCTCAAAGCATAAAGTTATAAATATTAAGAATCATTTATTTTAAATTAATTTTGTGTGCTAATGTTTAAACATGAAATGAGATGTTGAAACAAAAAAGTATAATAAAAAGTGCATTCAAAATAAAATATTTACGTGCAAAATAAATTTAATGAAAATTTGGTAAATAAAAAAGAACTACAGAATAATTTGAAAATATTGTTTAATTGAAAAACGTTACAAAAAAAAAATTACACTAAAATTAATCCTTAGCTTAGTTTCTATTACTTACATTTAGTAGTACTTGCAAAATGCGTGATTGCAATGGAATTTCATTATCAACTAAAGTTAAAACTAAACAAATTAAATAAATCTACGGAAAATAAAGAAGAATTGAATTTCTATCTGATATCCATTCTTTAATTGAAGTCCACATTTATCGCAAAAATACAATAAACCTTTCATAAAAAAAAAATCTTCTAAGTCTTAAACAATACGATTCTGTCATAAACTAGCGAGTGAATAATACTCAGCATCGATAAAAACTAAAATAAATAAAAAAAAAAAAACCAATACCATAAAACTCGAGTCCTTCACGGTGTCACAAAAACATTCGCGCTAAATCATTTTCTAAACGCCCGATCGGTGTGTGCAATTGTCACCAGACACCGTAACAACACGTCTATCGAGCACAAAGCTCAGTGCCTAACGAGATCATTAATTCAGCGGATCAGCGCAAATCGACGACGAAACGCTCTCGCGCCCGCAGCACTCGGATTACTCCGCTCGGCTCTCGGCAAGTGGACTCATCGCGAAAGCGAAAGTAGAAAAGAGAGAGAGCCTCACTACTGCTGCTGCTGCTGGCAAACTGGTTGCACTGACGTGCGACTCCTGGCCTGGTGCACAGGCAAGGTGCTTGCACCCTCTTGCCGCGCGCGCTCGCGATGCAACTGAGGCCGCGCCTGCGCGTCGCCTCCGCCTGGAAATAGCTGCACGTGCTCTTGCTACTCGGATGAACTCGGTCCTTCCTCTGACTCGCAGAGAGAGAGAGAGAGAAAGAGAGAGGGATGCTGCACGAAAGATGAACTTTTGCTTTATTATTGATATGGTATTGGATATCATCCCTTGCTTTAAAATCCTTGTTCTTCCCTTTTCTTCATTAATTGATACTGCTCAGTCCACGTCTGAATGTCTTTTCCACCATAAACCTGTTGAAAGAAAGTAATTTAATATTTATTAAAAATGGAAAGTAGCTATTTGTACAACTATTCTGAGGATAATCATCTCTTTTAAAAAATGAAAAATTTGTTACTGAACTAATTTTCTTGAACAATTAAGAACTTTTAAAATTTACTGTTATCATAGAAAACTTACTTTACTGACAAATTCCAAAACGTTCCGTTGTGAAATTTCATACTTGGCCCTTATACCCCACTTGTATTCAATATCTGACATATCTGATTTATCCACTTCTATGTATTTTTCTTTAACAAAATCCTAAAAAAAATTTTTATATTTTTTATAATTAAGTATATGTAAAATGCAAAGAACTTCAATAAACTTACATCGTTTATAATATCTAAAATGTTTCCACCAAAATCATCACTTACTAAATACCCTTCTCTTATGATATTCAATCTTAAGAAAAAGTTTAATAATGAATCTGAAACAAAAATCCTAATAATAATTATCTAGGAACATTTTACGTAATAAAGATGTAAATACCTTCAGAACAAGATTCTCCATTCATAAAGATGTGACTCAATATCAAAAATAATAAAACATAGCGATTGGTTACATCCTGTTTAAATTCCAAATGAGGTAAGTCATTTGGTATTGTATTAAACAGCATATATTTTCCAACTTCTAATTCTACCATCTTATAGCCAAATACCTATTGAACAAATGCATTTACAACATAAATTTTAATTTAAATATTACAAATTAAAACATAGTAAAAAAGTTTTTTGACATTACATCCAGCAAAGTTTCCTCTGCTTGTTTCATCACACCCTTGAAGTTTTTAGTACAATTAGTGGCTTTGCTTATTGTTGATTTCACAATTGTTCCTTTACCTTGACCTGCTACAAGAATGTACTTGACAACATTAGCTACATTATGAGCAAATTCTTCGTTGCTTAAAGTATCCTCAAGTTCTGCTTGAGAACTTGCTATTCTTTCATCTTCTTCTTCTGTGAAAGATGATCTGTGTCTTCTACTCGTACTTGGTTGTGATGCAGACACACGATTTCTTCGATTTTTTTCAGACATCTTACTAGTGTATATTATTAAAGATTTATCTAATAAAATATTTCTAAAAAAATAAACCGTATTTTAGGTTAATTAGGTTACTTACAACAAATGTAAATTCTTTTAGTTTTTAACGTACTTTTAATAACTATAATTTTATAATACTAAAATTTGTACTTCGGTTTTTTTATTCAAACGTTAAATTCCCGCATTGTACATAATATTTTTTAACAAACCGTACTTCAAAATGGTCAGCGATTTGTATTTAACTGTTGATCTCGCGCTCATAACATGAGGTAGTTTTGTATTTCTAGGGGGCAGCACCGACTTCATTATCAATTTATATCTCATTCGCATGTTACATTCTACGCATTTGCACTCAATAAACCACGATATTATTATTTTAAAAATTATATATTTATCTTATCTCGTAGCTGCAAACATAAAAACTAGCTAAATTTATCTAAATATCGATCGACACCTGTTTTAAAAAGAAGCAAGGCGATCATGCGCGTTCACCTTGTTTACATCGTCGATGAGTCCTCCTCGCCTCGCTTACAGTTATAACGAAGCGTAGAAAGTAGATGACGTAGTATTCAGATTAGTTATCTAATATTTTACGGGGTTCGAAAAAAGCGCTGCCTCACTATATACATCTAGATGCTGCTGTGGAATAGATAGCAAGATAGCACGGACTATCTGTGCATCTGTGCTGCAGCCGCGCAGCTGTTTTCTTCATCAACTGCATTCAGTCTGTTTTGACCAGCATGACGACGTCCTGAGTATAAACTCGAGAAGCGTACAACGAGTCAATTTTACTCGGAGCAAGTGAAGACTTTCAGGTAGAGATAGTGAATTCCGCGATCGTGTGATGAACAGCGTTTTGGAGAGCTCGTACGCTTGGACCGGCCAATTCGTCGAAGCGATCAATCGTCTTACTTGCGACGTCGCGAGTCTGATCTTTGGCAGCCTCAGTCTAACCTCCAACAACAGCGGCAGCAGTAGCAACGAGGCCAACGAGAGCCCCGTTGTCGTCGCTGCCACTGGCACCAGCGGCGAGGCTGTGCTCTCCAATATCCCCTTCTTTTTGGAGGAAATTGCTAGCTTGTTTACCTTTGATGATTTTCAGCTGTTGCTGTTAAAGATCTTTGTTGCTTGCCTTGTGAGTAATATCTGTCTAATTTACATAGCCTGGTATTTTTACGGAGCCAAGATTACAGAGCGGTTCATGAACCCAAGTGAGTATGTACATTTTTTATTTTTGCTTTTTGAAGGTGACATAGGATAGAGAGTAAGGAAACTCTTTTTTAGACAACTCACCAGAGGAACTTCAGAAGAGGGTAGCTCAACTCAAGCTTCCTAAAGTACACTCGCAGAGGTACTCGTAGCTTCCCTAGTAAGGGTTTCGTTATTAGGTGACTATGGCGGAAAAAATTAAGTCATTTTTTCAAAGGAAGATTAAGGATGAGAAGTTCAAGCATGCAGGAAAAGGATACAAGTAATTTTGAACAATGTTTTTTTACGCAAGTCCATTTTCTTTGTTGAAACTAACTATATTGTTTTGTTTGTTAGATTAAATGAATCAGCTAATACCTCAGGAGCTTCCACCTCTAAACCTGCAAATGTACCAAAGAGGCATGAGCCAACTAATGAAGCTAAAATAGCTGGTCAAGCTGCTTTAGCAAGATTAGAAGGAAAAAAAGCAACTGAACCAAAATTAAATACGTAAGTGTAAAAAAAAAATATTTATAAAAGTATAATCTAAAGCAATTGATTCAGTTTTTTATATTTTAAATACTCTAACTAATGATGTTATTGTAGTTCTTATGCTGCTATCCAAGCACGTGTTAAACGAGAACTGGAGAAAGAAAAAATTTCTCAAATAAATCAAACTAAAAATGAAGCTGAACAATCAAGTGATAAAGCTGGAAGTAGCAAACAGCCTGCTCCTATAAAACATATACTGGCAGTGAGTGGTGTTTATTATAAGTGTCCATTGATATCTGATGAAATCCTGGAGAAAGATGTATGGTACGAAAAAATTCAAGAATTTTTTAGTCACCAATTGTCAGAAGATGAAGCAGGACTTTCTGCTTGTTTAATTATTCGTAGTTGTAATGATGATGAAGGCAAAATTAACACTTGTATAGACACACTTTGTAAGTACTTAGATAATATTCGAAATAACCCAAGTGAGCAAAAGTATTGGAAAATTAGAATGTCAAATAAAGTATATCAGGTAAATTTCTATTTTGAATTACTACATTGATATTGTCACTTATAAACTTACTGAGCCCACAATTGTATTTTTCAGGAAAAAGTTAAACCATTAAGGGGATCAGCAGAATTATTAACAGCTGCTGGTTTTGCTAGAGAAAAATTACTACATCAAGATACAGAAGAAGATTTTCTTGTATGGAGTCCTGAAAGATCTACTATTGACGACTTAACAACACTAATTGATGCCTTAAATTCTGCTGAATCAGTACAATTAGAGCTTGACAGAAATGTACAAGTTTTATTACCTAGTCAAGCTGCAGCAAGAAGTGAACTACCTAGGGAATTTTTTGTATTATCAGCAGAAGATATAAAACGGGAACAAGAAGAAAAGTAAGATTTCTTAATCCTTGATCTTTCTATTTTAGATTTGTTTCTTTTATCTTTTTATTTATTAATTATTTGATTTTTTTTTACAATTTGCATTTTTTTTACAGAGCAAAAATGGTTGAGCGAAATCAAATGTTGATGACCCAAGCTATGAGAGAAAAATTGATGAAAGAGAAGGAAAGAAAGTATCGCTTTACTTTAATAAGGATAAGATTTCCGGATAATATAATACTGCAAGGAACATTTGCAGTATCGGAAAATTATGAAAAAATAGTAGAATTTGTTAAAGAACATTTGTTAGATAATGAATTTCCATTTTATTTATTAACTGCTACAAGAGAAAAATTAACTGAATTAGATTTTGAAAAAACTTTAAAGGCTCTAAACTTAGTTCCAGCTGTTGTTCTTACCTTTTTCTGGGATACCAGCTCCAATTCCGAAGTTCCAACACGATATTTAAAAGAAGAAACGCTTAACCTTCTTCAATCATTGTAAATATTTAGTCGCTGGCGATTTTTATATACAATTTATTTAAATCTACTTAGGCGCTAAGCTGTTGACAGCCAAACTTTGTGAATCATGAATTTTAAGTTTTTAAGTGCATTTTCAATAATTTTTTTTAAGTATAACAAAGGTTTCTAAATTTTTTAATAAATTCTAACTAATTATTTACTTAATCTAATTATAATGTTTAATTAGAATTTCTAGAACTAAATAATGAATTTTTCAAGTGGAATAGGAAAAGTCTGGAATAAATAATATACATCGATTTTATAAACTGAGATATGTGTGCTTGTATTTAAAATTCCATCAATGTTTATTACGCTAACATTTATCTTTATATTTGTGCTGGTTAGGCGTAACAAATATAGTCAGTGCATTTAAGATTCTTTTGTAACAGTGCTGATACCCATATTTAATGGAGACATAAAAAAGAAACACATAAACCTCGTACAAATTCTTAATCTACAATGAAATTTATAATTCGAACGTAACAAACAACTCTTAATCATAAAGTATAAAAAGTATGCAAGAGAGTAAACAGTGCACAGCATTAACAAATTAACGATAATGGTTTCTTATTTTGCTAATTAAGTATTTTCTACATTCATACAAATAGATACATTAACAATATAACGAGCGCTTGTACATTATAAACATTTGACATTGTAGCGACATTATATAAAATAAACAATTTTTAACAAAGAAGTTATAGACTTAAGCTACTAGAGATGTTTATAATGTTAAAAATTAATAATCCTAAGAGATGTCTATTTCCTTAATTAAATTATCTGACGATGTGATAAAATTATTCGACAATTCTCTTACTAGTACCACCGTAATTGGTTGAGTTGCACTTTTGACGCAATTTTTTAAGCATTTTGATGTAGAAAGCTCGTACAAAAGACCGTACTAACCAACGTTACTTCAGGATATTATTATCGCTATAAGAATTTTGTTCGCTACGAGATTACGATTTTTCTTTACCCACTATCAATATCTTAATGCGGCAGGAAAGTTTGAAACGACATCTTCTCATTTATGAAAGATTCGATTTTGGTTTCATCTTCGCCGTTACATAAATGCTTATTTTACTACTTTTGGCTGAGCAATATCACAATTTTTCAAATTAAATGTACGAACAAATGGCAGCAATTGTAAAATAATGTTTTCACACGTTACGACGAACTAGTTATAATTCAACATGCTGGTGCACTAAATATATTATTTTATTAATTAAGCACACGATATCGAATAGCACGAAATTTCAGTTACTGAATTTACGCCTTTTAGTGTTATGAATTATTCTAGCATAATAAACTAGACATACAAATTTTGAATTTTTAATCGACATGAATATTTATATGCGGAACGAGATGTATGTATTTGTTACATGTGTGATAATTTATTTGTAAAATATATAAAAACATTTATTTTTTACATGATATTGCTCATTTCTCCATAATTTATTTGATTACGACTTTCTATAATCTTACTTCAAAATTAATGGAAGAACGGAATGCATTGAGCAAATATTATATCTTAACCATTAGAATAGCAGTAATATCGACTAAAATCTGAGAGAAGTTTAATGAAATTTATTCATTTTTTAACTTTCAGATGACGTTTGCAGATTAAAACTATGACTTATTTCAAATTATTGAAATTGCTTTTGGTTCAATTGTTGATCCAAATGCTTTATTTACATAATTTCACGCTATCTAAAAAAACTTCCCTCAGTTAATTTATAGAATCGCAATATACTTCTAATAATATAACAATATTTTCAAAAACTATGTAAAATCTTTACAAAATCTTTAAACTCACCAATGTTATTTATCTTAAATATTAAACTTACATAAACAAAGTGCAAACAAATTTATATATAAGATACGTAAAATTCTGTCAATCCTTCACATTTATTAATTACGAATGCTTCTTTCGAATTGACAGAAAACGCAGCGAAGTAACAAAAATAAAATTCGAAATATCTTTGTAAATTCAAAGACATAAAGGAAAGGTTTCCATTTGCTATAGTTTGGCACAAAAAGCTCCAAGGAGCAGAAGCCTTTGCAAAAAAATTCTGAATTTGGCAGGAATTTCGAGGATTTTTTTGTAAAGGTGCAGTCAAACAACGTGAAATCGAGCCATAAATCCGTGCGGGACTTTAATTACATACATGACACAACTATAGCTTTGGCATAATGTATTTAGTGTACATGGACGGGAATCCGCGAGGATTTAGGGGAAAACGTTCACGTTGCGCAAACATACTTTACTCTCTAAATGTTTTAGAGTGTTTTCGAAAGTGTTAATGGGTTTTTATACTTATTACGTACACATAGTTATCGGGAGCTTTTCTAAAATAGCTGGGGGAATAATTTATCTGAGATTCTACGACGTTTGATTCATTGTTACAGTTCAGAAGCTTATCCGAGCTACTCGTTTGTAACATTATTCTAAAATTGTATATTCAGGAAAGATAGATTCCGGTGAATGAGAAATTTAAAATCATGCTAAATTTAATTTCAAAGCGGAGATTTGTCAGTCTTTTTATAGAGTAAAATTCACTGTTGCACGACAGTTTTGGTTCCATTTTTGGAAAACTAACAAACTATAATTTTTTACAGTCCACCGTTTTGAATTCAATTTCCCAAAGATGAAATGGATTTCTTAATGAGAATTTTTCCTATACTGGATATATAGATAAGTTAGAGGAAGCTAATACTTCGTATTTACTTCGTCGAAACAAAAGCTTCCCCGCGCTTGAATCCACCGTTCGCAATCACAGAACCCATCATGAAACAAAAAGAACAAGCCGACGACTACCCTACACCGCAGTCTAGCCTATATAATCTACCACAACAGCCTATCACACACCTCTACACATCGGAAAAAGGAAATAAGAAACTCTAAAAAATTTAGAGAGAGAGAGAGAGAGAGAGACGAAAGGTAGACACCGACGCACGACAAGGACTAAAGTCTACGAGCCCGCCGCCCCTCAAGGCCGAGTGATCGTCGGTTTCTGGCTGGTGGAGGAGAGCTGCCGCCAGAGGCCCGTGATGAGGGGCACGTCCCGGAAGCGCTACGAGGAGCAGACGACGTCCAGGGCAGCGGGCGCCTCCCACGCGGTCTGCAGCTTCTTCTGCTCCGGCGCCACGCTCGCCTTTGTCGGTGACGCTGTGGTCGGGGACTTCAGCGGCTTCAAAGGGATGCCCTCGTCCGGGGAGGTCGGCTTGCTGCTCGACGTCTCGTCTTCGAACGACACCTGAGGAGAACGGAGGCGTTGAGTTCATTGTGTCTTAATGCGAAACTTCATCCTTTCGGACGATGGGGGGTAGGTTGTTAAAGGGAGGATTTCAAGTGTTTAAATTGTGTTCTGCGTGCAAAGATAATTTAATGCTTCAATCTGCGTGGAGGAAATCGCGAAAAATATATCTCTTTGAAGCTTTTAGAATGCTTGGCATGTAACGTATTTCTACATTTTTTTGTAATTAAAATTTTTTCTAAAATAGAAGGCTTTAACTTTCAAGGTGATGCTTATTTAACATAATTAACTAGCTTTATTTCAATCTTTACAATAATTCAGTTAATCAAAGTTTCAGAGAGAAATTTTTTTAAAATGAATAATGTAAAACATTGAATAATTATCATACTTTAGACCGGCTGCTGTGCTCGACAGCAGTATGCTCTACGCAAGAAATAAAGCTCCATAATTTTAAAATTAGAATGAATTATTTAGCATTTTAATGATAAACGCATTTTACCGTACCGTGGTTCTCCGATTTATCGCTGCGTGTTTCTGAATTTATTTATAATTTTAAAGGATTTACACAGAACATTTTACCGCGCCGTATTAAACATTCATATTGAATGCGATAATTACACGATTAATTAAACTTTCATTCACCCGTTGAGAAAAACGAGTCAGGTTTATAAAACAAACAATTCACAATCGAAAAGTAATGAAAAATTGAGCATCACCTTTGAATAATTTACAATTCATATTATAAGTGTGTACGCCAACAATCCTGACCTCGGCGACAAACTAATTTCGGGCGAATTTTAAGCTATTGTATTAGGCAGTCAGGGCAAGAGAGAGAGAGACGTGCCGCCGCATGGTTCCGCCAACTTTCGTCATAAATTTGGCGCGCTTTTTTGCGCGAGACGCCGAAAGAACTTTTCGCCCCCGAGTCTCTCGGAGAATTTCACGCGGAGAACTTGGCTGAGTTATTGCTTGTTGAGAGGATCCGAGGGCTTCCGAGTATCTATTTTACCAACCTCGGGGCTCTCGATCAATTAAGGGATAATTTGTATTTACATTCGATCGATATATATATATTACCTTCTCTCCCTTTATTTAATATTTGCACGTGTACTTTGCTCAAGGATGGGCGAAGTTTCGCGAACTTTTTACTCTGTAAACTAAACGTATTACATATCGCTCTTTCTTTTTACGGAAAAGTTTATAGCGCGTTCGATAAATAATGAAACTATACCGCGAAATAAGTTTACAGTCGTTAATAAAACGTAAACAGAAAATATATATATAATTTACTTATTAAGGTAAATGTGTTCAAACATTAATTATCCCTTTATTTACAATTATTACGCGTGTAAATTCTAGGAAAGCCAAAATTACTCTACCCACTTTCACTGATTGATTAATTATAGATACAAATATTATCAAATAATATTCAATTAAAAAAAGTTTATTTTAAATGGCTATTATTTATCATACTGCAATAAATATTGAAGTGCAACGACTTTCTGCTTTTATGAATATTATACATTTGATGAAAAAGTACTCAAAAGCCCTAAAATACTTCCGCTAAAGTAGCTCCATACTGCTCACAATCTCCTCTTCAAACCTTAATAAATCCGCGTAATTACATCTCTTTAACATTGTATCACGTGCCTGCATTATCCCCTTTTCATTTAATAAAAAGCGAATGATTCGTGCCGTCAAAAAATTAGCTCAATTCATGCAAATCCACTCGACCCACAAAGCATAAAGGCCCGGCCAAACAAAACGCAGCCCAGGAAAAATTTCAAAAGCTCAAGCACATATATAGCGATCGCAAAAAAGCCTCCTTATTCTCCCGTCCAGAATATTCGCCCCTCGAGCATCGCTAATTATCGCCGGAAAAAAACGCGAGAGCGGAACCCGTACACCCCAGGCTGGGCAACTGTGCACGGGATCTGAATCGATTGCCCGGGGAGAGAGAGAGACAGAGAGAGAGATATAGCTGGACTCCGCCTAATTACATCTTCCTCCGATCGGCTCTGAGCCTGGATTCCCTCGGCCTAAAGCTCGGAGCGGTACATCAGCCGGCAGTAACAGACGGACGCCGGATAAACAGCCGCATTGCGCCCTTCGATTTCCAGTCGCGTCTTTAGGCACCTGTCCAGCCGCGCTCGAGCCTCACCAGCTGATTGCGAGGCGACGGCCTTTTTGTTGGACGGTGCAAGCCGAGGAATGCCGATGCGAGGCTGATGATTTTAGGACTTTTTTTCGGGGACGGGAGGCTCGGTTTTGTAAATAAAAGACTTCGTTTGTCTAAAGGACGAGGAGGATTCTGTGCCTCTCGTAAGTTATTTGCTTTCTATTCTGAACTTTTGAATGTTCGGGCGGAATTTAAATTTCAGATGTATCGGGAAAATTTTTCCTGGGTTTTATCCCGAATGCACAGATAAGAAATCAGATTTTTCAAATTCGCTTTACTTTTCATCTCGGATATTGTTCGTCTGAAATTCGGACCTTCATTTGTGGATTCAAATTCAGAATATGAGATGTACAACAAAAATGATTGCGTCTAATTGGTTTTAAGAGCACTGGTTTGCAAATAAATATAAGAAATAATAATAACATAGGCGATTTTGGCCCTAAAGAGGCAGTGTTTTTTTAATTTTCGAAAAAAATATATATAAACAAAAAAAAAAAAACAAATGAGAAGTGCGTGTTAACACAGTTAGGACACAAAATTGGAGCATGCATATTTTAATATAATTATAGTTTACGTACTCAACTATCCGTTGAATTAAAATGGTTTTCATCGAATGTAATAACACAGCTCATTGTATCTATAAGGCCAAGATCATCTATGTCTACGTACGTCGCATCGCTATTTTTCTGCAATTATTTATCAAATTTGAGTAAAATGTTCAAGGTAACATATATAACTCAAGAATGAAAAAATAATATAAATCTTAGCTGTCTAAAACTTGCAAGATCTTGATCGAACTACGTAATTCAAGAGCGAAGAAGCTCGTACTACTAGAAAACAAGCATATATAATTACCCAGGACTCGACTTTGGCCACAACTTTGGGTTCCTTGACGTCGATCAGTAAATTTTTCTGGCTGCCGTTCTTCTTTTCCGGGCTGACTTTACCCTTGGCCTGTTCTTCTTTTGTGCTCTTCTTATCCGCCTCTGGAAAAGAGATTCACGTTTCAGTGCCGGTGTTCGTGCGCTTTTCCCACCCGCTCGCCCCCCTCGCCTGCTCCGCGCTTCGCCTACGTACACCGAGGAAACGTTAGAGCCATCCGTTATTCTCTGAATAATGTCTTACGAAGACTTCTTTATCCCATGCAAAGCTATTGCGTGATGCATCAAAGCTTTAATATACCGCAAGTTTGCTTAGAAATTTATTCTGGGATTGTATCGACGATTGCACAGATCGGACCGGTCATTTTTCTTTTGAAGATTATTCGTTTTTGGATTTTTTTTTTTAAAGCGGAAATTCGGTCGGGAGATAATGGAGAGATTCGACATTTTTTAATGGTCTAAAGAGTTACGTGAAAGAATATTAAAAAGAATATAATGGGGTTTGATTAATGAAATGCCGATTTTATCATATTAGCCGTTCGAATTTTCAAAATTTAATATCGAATTCAACATTTTTTATTTAATAAAAGAGAGCATATTCTTTCAAATTTACATCATTAATGAGGGATAGTTTATGAAATGTTTATACTTTATATTTTAAAATACTTTAAATTCGTTAGAAAATGAGGTACAAAATATATTAATTCGATACTATACAATTAAAAAAAATAACGCAGCAATAAGCAGAGATAGATAGGAATTATTTCTGCTATGATTTCAAGCTGCCTCATAATTTTCATGATTACTGGAGCTTTAATTTTAGCACATATTTTGTTGATGAATTGCTGTTTGAAGACTTCATCATCTACCTCGTGAAAAACGTTCAAGATTCTATTTAGATCGACAAGCAGAGTATTCAGTAAGCAGTTTCGGTTTTTAATGGAAAATCCGTCTCATTACGTGTCTGCAAATTAATTTGAAAGCTTCGCGGTGTAATATCGCTTTACTAGCTCGAATAGCAGCGTTATGCTGTTCTGGCATCGAATTTCACCATTATCCCATGCATTGCCAAAAACTTCATTAAAATTTCGAGTGAATTACGCGAAATTACGCGAAACTATTTGACGCTGATGCGATTAAAACTTTGATGAAACAATTACTCTCGTGGACGTTTGTCCGAGTGCCTCTCTTATATAGATTTTTTAATTGGAGTATATGACGATTAATACTTTATGAAATTGCTGATGTAATTGGGTAGTATATTCAGCAGAATAATTGCAAAAAAATAATTAATATTGCACATTTTTTACTCAGTGACAGAAACGAACAGTTCTGAATTGTTAGTATTGATACGATATAATAATAAAATGTTAAATGCGATTCTAATATGCATCAGCATATAATTTTTCGGGAGATAATTCAAATTGTTTATTCAATATTGTAAAATTAGCAAGTTCGGTCTGACTATAATACGATTTACTATGAATTAATGAAACAGCTAGATTTGAAATTTTAGTTAGTAAAAAGGCAATGTTACATGGGCGATTATACACAGTAGATTAGAATTTCGCTATTCCTATAAATTTATTAGATATTAATCGCATAATTAATAAATATCAATATACATATAGTTTATTATATAGGAATTAGAATACTTCTTATTGAAAAATAACTCCTTCGTCTCCGCAGCCAACATAATCTCCTTGACAAATGATCCCCGCGTCGGCGAATCGATACAAGGAAAAACCAGAAAAAGTGTCTACCGCCTCAGCAAGCGACTTACCCAGGTCGACCTTCTCGTCGGCGTCGGGGCTCTTGTCCTGCGCGTGGTACATCTGCTGGTCGAGCTGGGACAGCTGCCAGAGCTCGTAGGCGGTATTGAAGGCCTGGGCGACGGTGAGGGTGACGGTATGCGCGATCTTGCGCTTCGGGCAGAGGTAGGCGTGGCACTCCATCGTCTCGTTGAGGTTCGTCGCGATGAAGGCGAAGACGTGGTCGTGGGCTGCGTCCGCCGAGCAGTACGAGATCCTGCGTCCGACAACCGAGTCGATTTACGACGCCCGCCCGAGAGGGGGAGGAGGAATCTTTGCTTAGGCCCGCGCCGTCAAATTGCCGGATTATCCCGGGAATGCAGCGCGACGAAGGTCAAGCTGGATTTTGACCGGGCTGCTTTTACAAGGGCTGCGCCGGTCGGTTGCATGCGAGGCGAGGAAATGTGAGCGCCGCTCGGATTTTTGGGATGGTCGAGGGGCTAAGGAATTTGGTTTCTATGTTAGGGAGGCGTACGAGGAAGGAAGCTGTACTTTCGGAATATTTTGGAAATTGAATATTTAATCCGAGTACAGTGATTTTGCCTCGGTGCAATACGGGTATTTTGCGTTTTTAACTGTTCTTTGTGGAAATTGTTCAATGCGTGAACTTAATTTAAAAAAAAAAATTATTAATAAATGATCCACTTTTTTAAATCTTACCAGTATAATAAATTAGTTTTACAGTTTTATTAAATTAAATCTTTTTATGACAAATTTCAACATTATTTTAAAAAATTAAATGTAAAGTTTAATTGCTTTTTAACTGCAATCTTCAACTAAATATTCTATTCCATCAAAAAATTAAAAAATTTTTTAAATTACCGGATATAAAAGTAAAAAATAACCAGCTTCAGACTTTTTCAGTGGAATTTTCTACTTAAGAACGTACTTTTTCTACTTAATTGTAAGTTCCATAATTTGACATTAATCTCATTAGAATCATTTTCTCGGAAAGCAAGAAAGTAAACTTTTTCATTCATGCATTTTTCGCTCTCACCTACATGAATTCCGGGTAAAAGAACTACGTTATAAAGGATATAATAGCCAATTATTCCAGTGGGTAAATCGCTGTAATTGGATTCAAAGCTTTTCCGTAATTGTAAAATCAACAAACATTAAAGAACAAAGCTTTTAATGTACATATATCTCTTGTAAATTATTCTAAAACAGCCATAACTGTTGTCTAATAATAATTATATGGATCATTTAATAAAAACTTTAGTCAGCAAGAAATTTTAAATATTATATAGAAAATTATTCCATTTTTTATAACTGCAACGTAGTGAATAATAAAGACTTTATTTAAAAATAAATTTTTTTTTTTTTCGCCCACTCGTTTAAAAAGGAAAAAAGTTCGTTTTTAAATAAATCCATTTACTTTTATTATTAAAAGTATATATCAATTTTTAATCAAATTTTCACAGTTGATGCCCCACCAGTTATTTGCCATCTCGCGACTCGAAAATTACAAAATACTCGCAGGCTGCACACAATAACTAGTCCCGATAACGATTCTTTTATTAAAAAAAACAAAAAATCACGCGGAGGAACCGCGGTATAATCCAGCAATTTTTCGATACAAATCCTCCGCGATTTGTCTCGGATCGGCGAATTAATTTCGCAATAACGGCGGGCCAATTAATCCGATTGAAAGTCGCTACACCCCGTATATACATACCTGTATATCGAGACGCGAAGCTGCTCCTCCTCGGTGCTGAGGTCCGTCATCCGGATGCCCCTTAAGCTCACCGCCAGCTGGACCCGCGGGAGCTTTCTGCCGCTCGCCTTCGCCTGAAAGCACGAAGGCTTCGTTAGTCCCTCCGCGGGAAAGGGGCTTTTCTTCTAAATCGACTGCGAAACGCGCCGACGTTGAATAAAACATTAGGAGGGAGTTATTTACGTTCCGGCAGCTTTTCGAGCGGAGGCCGGGTTATGAGAGCCACGGAGCTCGATCGCTTGAGTTATTATCGGCTTTTCGATTTGGAAGAGCGCCGCGCAGGAATTACCCCTCGGGGCGCTCTTTTATTTTTCGGGGGGGTATTAAGGAGGGATTAATGTTTAATATGTGGCCCCGTCTTGATTTAGTGTTCCTTCTGACTTTTGGCTTTGCCCTTTGTTCTTTTGATCAAAAGTTTTTAATCAAGCGAAGAGAGACAAAATTGCGATGTTAGATAAAAGGTAAATATCTATTTACAGTCGTGCCATGTCCGAGGTTCGCTATAAAAGACGAGTCTACAGTTAATTTACAAGAAAATCGATCCAAGTTTTACAGTGCCATTATACGTAAGTGCCCTTTAAACGGCAATATATTTTCGGTTTTAGAGAGTCGAGTACTTTACAATGAAGACACATTACAGCCCGATGCAATGCGTAACTTTCCGACTTTAAATTCAGATAAAGATTAGAAAAAAACCAAGAGCTTCATAAGTGTAACTTTTGCGCAGTTGTCTAAAACTAGAATTAAACAAACCGAAGTTGAGCTACATCGCCCAGAACAAATTAGCCTGCAGTTTCACAAAAGATTTCGTATTATCAACAAAGTCTGAATATTCAAAAGCACAATAACCAAGCGAACGCATAAGCAAGGGGACTTACTGAGAAACAGCGTAGAAATCGCCTCCTCTCATGAATGAATCAGCGAAAGCGTCCTATTAAACAAGAACTTTCCGGGCTCTCGCGTCACTGGCAGCAGCAGCGGCAGCAGTGGCAAAGCACAGCGCGACGTCTCTATTTCCCCGCAAACAGAGGCTCGGAGGGACAAAGACAAAGTAAGTTCCGCGCCACCGTGTCTGGGGTATCGATTCCCTCTGGCTTTCCGCCGGCGCGCAAATGAAAGGAGGAGGGAAAAAACCGAGAGGAATCCTCTCGCCCCCTATCAGCGTCTTAATTCCCAGCCCTCCCCGCAGCCCCGCGCAGAAGGAGAAAAAAAAAAGGAAACGACGCCACCGGCTTTGACGCTCCGGCAAAAGGGGACAAAAAATTTCCGAGAGAGAGAGAGACGGGGGAATCCCCCGGGGAGCTGGAGTGCGTTACCGCGAAGCATTGAGCGATTCAAAGGCGGGAGCTGCATGCATGAGTGGTGTAAATTGTTTTGCGAGGGGGCACTTGATGAGAGTGTTTGACGCGTCGCTGAGGTTTTAGAGCTCGTTGGCGGGCCCGCGCTTTTATTGCCCCCGGAACAAAAGGATTCTTTATGCCCGATTGCTGATCTGCC
Organism: Ormyrus pomaceus; assembly: GCA_900474385.1. Taxonomy (NCBI): domain Eukaryota; kingdom Metazoa; phylum Arthropoda; class Insecta; order Hymenoptera; family Ormyridae; genus Ormyrus; species Ormyrus pomaceus. Next base: position 21,011 of record UCOM01000173.1, read on the forward strand.
CGAGATCTGCTGCCGAGGGCTCCCCTTTCTTTTCCTGCGGCGTTCGGGCGCCGCGAGATTGCTGATTGGAAGAATCTCGGGGCTGGGATTTCGAATATCGGAAAATTTAAATTGTAATCTTACAGGTTTATAATGGAGATTTTAAATTTTCAAGTTAATTCCATTCATCCTTTAGGAGGAAGAAAAATTCAGCGCGTAAAATATTTAACGCGAAGTGATAAACTTCGGAAAATTGATTGGATTTCACTGAATTTTACGGGGGAAAAAGAAAAAAAATTTGCGGATGAAAGTTATATATATATATAACAGTAATTGCCAGATAGTTTATTGCCAATTTTTATACCCAATTTATTTTTATGCTTTCGAAACGTGAGCATTATAGTGAGTGCATTTGACTTTCAAGGCGGAAATACACTAAATTATCATTTTTATGAAGTCGAACTATTTATCGCGAGTAAATAAAGTCACTATAATCCTGCATATCTTTATTCAAATGCATTTTAAAATGCAAGATAACCTTCCTGAAAGTCAAATCGATTTAAAATCGAGCGGAACGAATGTAAATCTCGGGGCGATATTTAAATAGACAATCGTCTCGGAGGTCTTTTTTTAAAAAAAAGCTCGCCCATAAAAAGCTTACACGGAAATGTAAAATATTCCCTGGCCGAGCGTTCGGATCCAATAGGAATAAAGAAGGCAAAAATAAGAATACCCCCCGCGTCGCGTAACGAATCGATTTTCATTGTCGAGAGCGCCGCTATCGCGGTATATATCATATTTCTGTAAACGATTTATACTTTTTTCGGGATTTATCAGGGCGTTTGGCCGCGGCGCGCGGAGGCTTGAAAGATCGCCGCTCCGCGCAAGCGTAAGAATGAGTTATATTCGCTTTTTCTTCCAGCGCGAATTAAAAGAGAAAATATTAATGGCTCGATCGTTCTTTATACGCAGTTAATTCGCGCGGCTTTCTATTTTTCTTTACCGCCCTATTCGCTATTTACGATCTGGTATCGGGACAAAGGGAGCGAACAAGTTGCCGGCATTATTCACTTGTTTTTTGCGCTCGCCGGTGCCACTCATTGTTTTTGTGCAATTTACCGGAGCTCCGCGAATGAATACATCAGCGATTTCGCTTGGTCGCGTTTTTATTTCATTCGTGTTAAGCAATCGCGATTCGCTTTGAAAGACTTTTTTATTGGCTAAGATTATACTCATTATATTGTAATTGCATACCTGAATTGCGAAATGGTTAGTTTCTTTAAAGAAATAAATGCCTTTAAATTACTGACTCTTCTAATTAATTATTCTCTAAAATGATTGCTAAAAAATCGAAAAAAAAGTGCAGCATTATGTATTCTCAAAGCAGTTAGCAAGGCAAAAAAGAATATTCCACCCTAATTGTCCATTCCATCCCCTTAAAACTTCTCCGTAAAAAAAAAAAAAGAATCTCTTAACAACGCGGCAAAGCGAATTGATATCTCCCAATTACAAAGAAGCTCCTCGTCCCTCTTTCAAGAATATATCCTCTCCCGGGCGGCAATTTTTTACGGCCGATCGCCGCCCGGCACAAAATCCCTTTGACTCGGGAAAAATATTGCGCCCCATGAAAGCATCCTCGGAAGGACATTTTTCGCAGCCGCTTCCGAACGTACCTTCTATTTACCAAAGTCTGAATTTGAAATCCCGGCGCGCGCGCGCGCGCGAGAAAAAGGGCGAGCGAGACCGCGTCTCGCACAATGCTCTCCATCACGCGCTCGAACATCGGCCTTATGATAAATCGTGATTAATGGACGCCTCTCGGAGGAAAAGCGGGGCGGACGCAAAAAACTCCGTTACAAGCGGTTTATTAAAGCGCGATTTTTTGCCCCGGGGCGGAAGAGCGCAGTGTTTTCGGACAAGGAGGAGGATAAATATAGGAGTCGCGCGCGCGGAAATCTGATTTGCTCGCGGCTGTGCTTTTGGAGCGGACGCTGCGAAATTCGGGGGCTGAATTATGCGCTCGATGTTTACCGAGGAAAGGAGCGATGAGATTTCATTTTCGCCGCGTTACCTTTGTTTGATTAGCGGTGAAAAGGGTGGAAATGAATGCGATATGCTTTTGTGGGTGAGAATTTTTTTTTCTTCTTTTTTTTTTTTTTTTGTGGAAAAAGTTTTTGTGGCAAATGTGGAAATGAAAGAGGAGAGACTCTAATAGAATACCGAAAATTTTTGAAACGTCGTTAAATTTTCATTGAATTCCGAAAACAATAATACTGCGCGAAAGCAATTTTTCGATCTGTCAGTGTCATTAAAAGTTTAACTGGAAATTGTTTGCAGAAATGCAAGAAAGAACATAAATGCTGCTTTTTTATAAATAAATAAATAAATAATATTTAAAAAAATACTTTTTGTAAATTTAAACAAAACATTAAAAGTACTTTTGAATAATATCCGCTTTGTATAATACTATTACTTATTGTTATTATGCGCCATTATACCATTTTTTTTAATTAAAAATTTTCGAAATCCCAGCATTGAAAGAGGAAAAGACCATAAAGCTCAAAGATAAAAAAAAACCGTGCATTCCAAGATTGCCTTTTTATTTTTCCGAGATCTTTGTCTGTCGAATGGTTAGCCAATTAAAGTATAAAAGAGCATAAAATTTACGGTCTCCTAAAAAAACTCAATAAAAAATTCAGCGATAAATCGAACCAATTCAAAAAATCAAACCAACCCTCCGCCGCAAAAAATCTATCCCACGATTCCTCTCGCGTTTAACACCAATCAAGAAGCCTCGAATCGACTGCCCCTCGCGGAGAACGAGAATTTACGGCGGCGGGGGGGAAAAAAAAAAGTTTGTAATTAAAAAAATTTTTTCAATAAAGCCACCCACCACACAGTCGGCTCGCGGCTTTAATAAGCGGCTGAAAATAGACATCGGAGCAACGAAAAAAAGAAAAAAAGAAAGTTTTAATTTCGGGTGTAAAAGCAGTTGGAGCAGCTTTTTTTTACGGTCTACACATCAGCAGGTGCATCTTCGCGATAAAGTTTGTTTTCATGGACGAGTAGACTCGTCGTTATTTCACCGTAGGGGGCGGCCGGGGGAGAGAGAGAGACGCAACCCGCGGGACGTATACGCGCGTAAAGTAGCTTTACTGCCGGCGATAAAACGTATTACCGAAGTTACCGCGCGGCGGCCCCGAGTCATATGCGTTAATCTCTATTTGCAAAAGTGCATTCCAGCTTTATTTCCTTGGGCGCTCGCAAGAGTCCGCGCGTCTGTATATTTATAACGGGGCGACATGCCGCGCGCGCGCGCGCGGGGCCTGGAGTGATCTACGTATTCGCTTGCCGCTCCGCGGCTCGGAAGTTAAAAAATGCGATTGCCGCGCGCGATGCGAGAGAGAGAGAGAGAGAGCGCCGCTGGTGATGAGGCGGTTGATGCGCGGCGCGGCGAAAAAAAAAGTGCCGGTTTTTTTACGACGGCTCGCGGATTCTTATTAAACTGGGGAGCTGAAAAAAATTTGCAACGTTAATTTTGTTGAACGTATATATCGCGAATAATTAATGTAATGAAGCTACTTTTCATAATAAAGACGTTTTGAATTTCTAAACATTTACACGTTATAAGAGTAAATAATATCGTATTTTTAATAAAATAAGTTTCGTGTTTATGCAGAGAACGTATTTTATGGCTCTTTATCGGGTACTCTCAATTACTATGTCAATGGAATAACATGTAATATTTTCCTTTATTGTTTCGTTTTCGAAGAATCACAGTTGTTTCATTTGCGGATAATTAGCAAGTAAAATATAATAATGATATCTGATACTCTGTTTTATGCTTTTAATTCGGTAGTACTAGTATTATTACAACACCGTCTGTAATTTTATGCAAATTATAACTAGCCTATGAAATTATTTTTGTAAAATAATCGTTTGATAGTTTACGCTACGTTAAGCAATTATCATTATTAAATATACGATTACATTACATTTAAATTGCATAAAAGAAACTTGGCAGTACTTCGTTAATAAAGTAAATTATATTAATTATAAATTTGTAACATGATCCAACAAGCGGAACATCAATTCCCGATGAAATTTTAATTAAGAACTTGAAATATCCATTCGCTAATTAGTTTGTATAAATTAACAGAAAATTTTCAGAAAGACATTGAAAAAGCGTCGCTGAAAACATAAACCATCCAAGAGAATCGCCCGAGCAAAAGAGCGGTATAAAAAAAATGCCTCCCATCATGAAAGCGCGACAGACCATCGAACCCACTCGGCGGCAGTAGTAACAAGCCACTCGCGTCAGACGTAATTCACGCCCGGGGATTTTTCGCGCGGAATCGGGCGGCAGCGAGGAGCGAATGGCCGCAATTACCGCTGGAAATTGAAAGACGCGCGCGGCAGTTAGCCGGGCCGAGCTTAATTTACATTAGTCGAGAGGGTAAAAGGTCGCCCGGCAGCGCCCGCAAACAGATTGCCGGCACGCCGGGGGTTAAGTAGAATTGGTAAGGCCATTCCATTAGGCTTCCAAAGGGGTGATCGGCGATATCAAAGTGGGGCGCAGTTCAGTTCATACGTCGAGTCGCCGCCGGGAATTCGGTGGTCGGAGGCATTTTTTATGTCCCGCGACGCGGCGCGACCTGCTTTATTGTCGTTTCATAAGCGAAGGATGGATGCTGTTTTCGGCATTTCGATTATTGCGCGATTGATCGCTTCTTCAATTCCGAGATTTATCGGGTTTTCGCGCTTTTAGAGGCAGTGGTTGGGGACGTAATAGAGACGTTTTAGATGTGTGGTAATACACTATTTTATAGGGAATAACGTGGTAATTACAACGAGTAAAGACAGACGAACAAGAGCAAGCAACACAATCACTTTCTAAAATACGTTTTCGTTAGAATTATAGAGAATTAATTTGATCAATCAACTTTGATGAAAGTAAAATTTGGTTTTCAGGTTTGACAGTCCAAAAAATCGGCGCTACATACTAAAAATCACCTCGACAGCTGCGAGGCGAAAATAAATCCTTCCCGCGACGCTTTCAGGCGGCCGGCAACTTTTCGCCAACTCCTGGCAAACAGCTCCGCGCCCGATTACAACAATTACCGTCGAAGAAGCCAGCAACTAAATACATAACCGTGCGCGGGCAACACGGCGTGCAGCCGCGCACGTACAGTTTCAAATCCAAAGTTCCGCGTGCAGCCGAGGCAGCGTGTAACAACGCGCTCTACGTGCAGCTGTCTTGAGCCCCCTGCCCTTTAATTCAAAAGCTCGGGGGGGGAGGCCGATGTCAAGCCGGCCGAGCGCACCGGCCGTTTCCGGGATTGCGGACGCACCTGGCCGCACGGCCCGATGGCGAGCGTTGATTGCGCCGGAATTTTCGCGCCGGGCGCAGTAATTGTTGCGAGCACGCCGATCGAGATCGCGCGCCACCGCCGAGAGGGTTATTGTTGCTCCCCCGCGGCCGGCGGCAAACATTTAGGAGGGCATTTCGAGAGCTCTCGTTGTCCGCGCGGCGGTGGTATGGAAGAGAGAGGGAGAGGATGGTTTTGCGGGTGTTTTTGTTTTTTTTTTCCTTTTGAGCGCGAGTGGCGGATTGTAGTTTTTACTGCCGGGCTTCGGGGCTGCGGAGTTTTAAAGCGCTCGGGGAGAGCAGCTTATCGTTGCGGAATTATTTAAATTCTTGAAATGAAATTCTTACGAGGAGCAACGTATTTCGAAATTGGGCTTTTAAAATTAGATTTCGCGAAAAACTATTTTGATACAAAGTAAAATACTAACGATCTGAAATTTCGTTACAAGAATATGATTCTATTGATAAAAAATTTTTAAAAAGTGAAAGTAAACTTTTTTGGAATAATTTTCTATCTTTATTCTCTGAATAGAACTTTTAGTTTCATTATTTAAATAACATTGAATATATAGAAGTCTGCTTTAATGCTTTCAGCAAAAGCTTTTATCGTAAAAAGCATTATGTTCTGTGAAAGAATGTACATATAACTACTAAAACGTAATGAAGTTACCAAGTAAATAAACGCTTTTATAGTCAAATTCAAAAGATTCGCATAAAATAACTGCTGTCACAATATAGTTATTTATTGAATTGGCAAACTTCCTTGAAACTCCCTGCACTATAACAATGATATTATTATAAAAGTTTCTCAATGATATCATTGTTAAATTAAACCTTAAATCGGTCGTAGAATAACTTAACGTTTACAAAGCGCTCGTGAAATTTATCACTCCTAAACAAGTTTTTCACCCGACACACGAGGATATTCCTCGTCCAAACAAGCAATTCCCAAAGAAGCAGCGAAATTTCTTGTTAATCCGAGGCAGCGCCTCGTTATTGCCCCAAGAAGTGATTTACAACTCTCGCCTCCGAGCGAAAATAAATGCTAAATCAAGTTCCATCATCGCTTATTCGAAAAGGGTGCAAAACCGCGCGGCGAGGCTCCCTTATCGATTCCAGCCTCGGTATAAACGGCCATCCGGCGCTCCTCTTCTTCCTCGTGCTTTTCGCCGCGGATAAGCTGACTGCGTCTTTCGCAAGAGTTGAGTGTTTTGTTCAGTCTGCCGTTGTGCGTTGAACTTCCGGTGCCCAAAGATCGCCGCGGCAACGCGCCACTTAAATTAGCAAGCACGCAAGAAAACTTTAATTCAGAAGCACGCCGAACTTGGTTTAAACAAATTGCCTCCGATTCTGCGCGAAATATAAACGATCGAGCGAAGCCAACCGCGTTAACCTAAGGGATTGAGGTAAATTCGGGGGTTTCAGTAATTTCTTTCCGGAGGAAGAATTGAACGGATGTGTTTGCTGCTTTTGTTCACCGTAGAAACTCGGATTTTGCTTTAAGAATGATTTGGTATTTGTTCCTTGGTTCTGTAATTTTTGCTGACGAAGAGTAATTTAACATTTTTGTAGAATATCTTCGAATGTATTTTTATTCCAAAACTTTTTTTTTAACTCTAATGAAGAACATTAAATTTTTCTTAAAAAAATAACATTTTTTCAGTTTAAAGTCAAATAAAATTAATTGTAAAGGAAATTCTTCGAATTTCAGCGAGTGTTTAATGGAATTTACAATCATTTACTCGGGCTTGATTGCAATGTAAAACAGAAAAGCAGGAAACAGTGAAATCTATTGAGTATAATTCTGTAGCCTTTGACGAAGCGCCTCATTTTGTCTATTTCTGCACGCCGAATTTACACGGGGACTGATCAAATTGATAGCAATCAGTCAACAAATCTTGCCTGTATATCTATTTGCCCTTGTTACATATCACGCTTGTTTATCTGGAGACCCAGACAGCAAACGCATCTGTGGCTTTGTTGACGAGTTGCCTGCGCACGTTAATTTCTCGCTCGATAGAAATGTATTAACGTTCTCATGTTAGTGATTCGTTGCCTCGAATCTACCAGTTTCCTTAAATTAACGGGATGTAATAATACCTGAGAGAAGTTTTACAATTTAAGGTGCGTGAATCTGTAGTTTTTAAATTAAATTATGGAATACTTTTTAAATTTGGAGGGGTAGTAAGGCTTGATAATAAAAAAATCTTGAAATTTTGTCGAAGTTGATATACTTAAGAATTTCAGATTCCGAAAGTCATAATTTTTTCATTGAAAAGGGTATTACTTAAATGGAATTTTAAAATTGGCACTGCGAGTCGTATAAAAGAATTGCTCGAAAAAAGGCTTTACATAGAACGATAAATTAAGCTGATTTGTAAAATCCTTTCTCTTGAAAACCTTTTTTTTCTTTTTTTTTTTATGTAAGACGATTATAATATTCAAATGAAATATTTTAATACCAAAATTGTATTAAAACACCGAGAAGTAGCGTAATTATTGCACGCAATTAAAAAATCATCTTTTGCGATAAAATTTATGACACGAAGAAATAATTTCCCATCGAAACCGATAAATAAATGCTAATTTAAATTTTCAAACCTTCGTCCAATTCCCCCACTCGAAAAATCGCAAAAACGACCTAACCCAATAAAATCCCCAATGATCGAATCTGCATTAGGCACAAAAAAAAAAACTCGCTGAAAAGTCCCTAATCGCATCAGCTCTCAAGAAGCACGCTGCGCTCTCGCCCAGTCAGGCGCAGGCTCGCAGCACTGCTCCTAAAAGCTCTCGCTCGCGCGTCAAAGCGCTTCATTAGCGCTAAAAGCGTGTGCGTCCGGGGCGCAAAGGCACACATAATACGTACCATGCTGATGACAGTTTTGATGGCTTCGGCGGTCTCGGTCTCGCTGGAGGGCGACTCGACGAGCGTGCTGCCCAGGTACTTGAGGTTGAACATCGTCTCGGGGGCGCTGTCCGTGTCGTCGCTCGGCCCGGTGCGGCTGCTGCTCGCGCTCGCGCTCGTGCTTGCGCTGGCGGTGCTGCAGCTGCCGCTCGACGTGCTCGGGCCCACGGACTCGCAGCTGTTCGCCAGGGCCCACTCCTCGCACAGCTCTAAGAGGACAGACGGACAGATATATATATATACGGTTAGCGGGATATATCGAGTGTCGAAGTGGGGGGGGGAATTGGCTTTGAGAAGATTGACGGCTTGACGAGGGTCATCGGGCTTTTCGATGAAGGCTTCTAATGAGCTTTGGTGCGTGAATTAAGGGGTTAATTGAGTTTTTAGGGAGTTGAGTGGTATAAAGTGGGTAAGTGCATTGTGCGGAAATAAAAATTTAATTTAGTTGGAGGTAAAGTCTGATTTAGACGTGAATCCAGTGGATTTATATTACCGTCGGTATATATAGTTTTCAAATGTAAATTAGCTTTGTTAGAGCTTCAAAATTAAATTTCATAAAAAAATTTTTTTTTTGCGTTTTAAGCGACGTACGCAAGCAGAAATTTTAAAGTAACTACCCTACATTTTTTACAATAACGCAAGTACCGCTAGTGGGATTCTAGTTTTCTCCTCTTTAGAAATTTTTAAAATATCTCTCTATCCCTGACAACTCTTTTTACAACATATAATAAAAGAAACACTGAAAAAGCACATTTAAAAAAAAAATTTCAAACTAAAAGAATCTCAGTACCTCCATTAGTCTAATTCCGCATTTCCCAAATTAAAGTAACTTCGCATTGACTCGCAAAAACAAAAAAGCCTCCCTTTTTCCCCGACGAACCAACGGCGGCAGCTCGCGGCGGAACGCGCGTATTCCGAAACGTCGCTCCATTCACGAGAGCCAGAGCGATATTGGCAAGTATCGTATCGCCTCTCTCGCAACACAGAGAATTAAGGGAGACTTAGGCAGCGCCCGTTGTCGGAACATCGGGCTCTGCCTTTGTCTGCGCGAGGGAGAGAGAGCCTGCCTCGCGATGGATTCGTCCTTCCTGCTGGCCTCCCGAAATTGCTGTAGCTCCGGGCCGCATTACCGCGCTTTAGTTAATACCCCTCGGTAATGTATGCTTCGCGATCTCTTACGGCTCAACTGCTAGTGACTGAAGGCTGTCGGAGCTACTCCATTTACTCGTGTAAACGACTCGACGTTATTATCTAAAAGCCTTCGTGTAATTTGAGATCTTTTCTTCTTGCTTGTTCTGCGATAATACAAAGCTCATTATTGGCCGTTTTGAAACAAATTCCTTTTCTGAATTGACGCGTTCTTGATTAGCCGTCAATATATAGTTAGCTTCAAACTATTAGGAATAAATTCCGTGTATAATAGTAAAGGGATCCAAACTTCTTTCAATGCAATACTTCCCATAAACTCAAGCAAAGAATCTTTTACCTTTGAACTTGGAAATCAGCACAGAAGGCAATAAACCCGCATGCCGCTCTTAACTCGAATAAAAATCTCAGCCGACTAATTTCTTTGACCGCTCATTCAAAAATGCTTCCGGAGCGTACAGTACAGTACATACCAGCTCCTTTTCGCCTCTGGCGCACAGGATGTTAAGGCGAGGTAGATAAAGTGAACGCGGTGCACTCACTCTCTCTCTCTCTCTCTCTCTCTCTCTCTCTCTCTCTCTCTCTCTCGCACACAATTCGGAATGTAGCCTGGGTACCTTCCGGGACATCGACGTCCTTTTGTCTGACAACGCTCTCCTGCAGTGTGGATAGTTACCGCCCTGTTCCCTTCGCGAGACTACCCCAGCCAGCCTGGTATTACCGCTCGAGTTTAATACTATCGGTGAGGTATGTTTGAGGTCGCTTGTACTTCGGAGGAGCTTCAAAATGTTCTCGCGGTTATTTAATTTCTGATTTCCCGTGTTGATTTCTCGGCGCGTAGTCGGTGAAAGGGAGCTTTATTCGAAAATATAATGTTTATGAAACGAGAAACGTTGCGGAACGAAATACTGTACAAACAGAAAGTTGTAAGTCTGGCTGTATTTCTTGAGAAAGTAATCTCATTATTTTTCAAACGCAAAATGTGTTTAAAAGTAGTTTAAAAATTATTAAAAACGGCAGAACCATCAAATTCAAATTTTCAGCGCTACAAGTTATACGCCGTCGCAAGAAAGTTACAGTCCGCAAATGAAATTCTCGACGCAAGAAGCATTAGAGTCATCCGTTTGTTGTTACGAACTCTTTAACCATTCTTTCCAGAGAAAGAAACTCGGCGTGTCATTCTCTTGTAAAGCTCTATATATACCTCGCTCTTGAAGAAGCCACTTTATAACACTTTTTCCCTCCGCCTCGCGGAAAAATGAAAATTTATCTCGCAAAACAACCCCCCTTTCATACTCTCTTCAAATTAGACCGCATCATAAAGTTGTCCTAAGCCCGGGGAACAAAAACACGTCATCCCGGCGACAACAGGACCAAATGAAATTTTTCATCTTCAAAGGCGACGCGCGAAATTGCATTCCCAAACTCCCTTTCCGTCCTCGCGAAAAAAACAGCGGCCCCCGCGCCGCCGGGGCAAAAGGAACAAAAAAAAAAAAAAAAAAAAACAAAAAGAACTTCCTTGTCGCTGGCGCGAGGCGCAACAACAATAAATTAACGGCAGCCGCGAGGCGATACGACAAATTTCAAGCGATAAATAAAAAGCCAGCCGTCGTCCCTTTAACGAAGAGACATTAGCTCGTTAGACTCGTCGTACGCGACGCGAATTCAGCGCGGAATTTCTCCTCTCTCTCTCTCTCTCCCTCTCGGGCGGAGCGGCTCTTTTCTCTTTTACTCCGCGGCCGTCACTCCGCTCGCTAAAAACTGCGAGCTGCCGCCGCCCGCCGCGATGAAAGCTGCTTTTCGATTGTGTTTAGAAAGTTATGAGCTACGAAAGCTGCCGGGGAGTTTGTAATGGGCTTGGAAGGGGGACAATTTTACGGCCTTAGAAATAAAAGCGGGTTTTAGCGGTGTTCCAATTTCATTGGACCTTTCGGAGAGGAATTGATGGATAGGATATATGGATTTCGTCCATCAAGTTGTAAAACAAAGAAAGCAGTATTTCGCTTTATTAGGGGGCGCTATTATTTGCTGTAAAAATGGATCTACTTATGATGGGGTGATAAATGTTTTAGGTTTATCCTTTGTGCGATGGACTTGAATTATAAATTTAGCACTAAAGTTTTATCCTCCGTTTGCAAAATCACATGCTGTAAAGTTAGATTTATGAAAAAAAAAAAACTGTCAATTTGTAATTCAGCAACTCCGCGTAAAAACAAAGATAATGAATATCCGCCCTGTTTTCCCGAGAGAGAAAAAAGCAAGAAAAGCAATCGAAAACAGCAGCCGACCCTCTTGAAAACAGTCTCCAGCCAAAAACCCTCCACTTTTTCTCGGTCCTCAAAAAAAAAAAACAATGCGAGCGAAACACACATTACCCCAGCATTTAGCGCACTCGGCTCTCGCTCTTCACCGCAGACTAAGATACGGCAGACAAAACGTCCATTCGGCACACCGTTCGAAACTATATGAAATCGCAGTAAACTTCCCCCCTCCCCCTCCCCCTCCTCGCAATAAAGCATTTACATCAGACTCTCGGCCTAAAAGCGGGAGCCTCGTAAAATCCAGGCCCGTCGCTAATAAAGATCGAGACGGCCGCTCGAAGAATTATTAGCTGCTTGTACGTGTGTGGATGTGTGTGTGTGCAGCGAAGCGTCCAGGCGTGAGAACACGGAAGTGCTCGGATGTCCAGTTTGACGACCCGCCGGGGATTTATTGTACGCGATTTCGGCTCATTATTTTTGTCGAGAGGAGGGTTTTGCTGGCTGGCAGTTGTTTTCCTGGATTTCGAGGGTTTAACGAGGGCGATCGTGGTAATGAAATTATGATTTTAATTATTGGAAGCTGCCAGAAAATAATCGGTAAGGTAGCTGAGAAATGACGACGTATGACGTAATCTAATTGAATCTTGAAAAGTTCTGATAAAATATTTCCCAGAATACAGGGAAATAAAGGAATTCAATTTGTTTTAAATAAATGACTTGTCGAGGTGAATAATTTTTTTAAACCGTCAAGCTGAAACGAAATTGTAGGCGTCTCGAAATCATCAATACATCTAAATTGGTTTCGCTAAAAGCGGAAATTCAATTCGATGTTCTTGGAAGTCGATTTACATGTGCTGAAAATTTAATTAGAGTTTCTTATAGACTTGATGTAAACTGGAAATGAATCGAATTTACATTTAAACTTCCCATTATAGAAAATGAATTTCAATCTGCATATTTAATGCGTTACATGTATATTTTAGTTTATTAAAATAACAGAAAATATTATCACGAAAATTGTATGGAAGGAAGGAAACATTACTGCACTCTGTATAAAAGCACGCTGGGAATGTAATGCACAGTACATTTGTTGCATAATAATAAATGCGAAAAATAAAACGAAGAAAACATATAGCTCGATAATCTGGCAAATAATCATAAGCTGAAATGAAGCTTATAAGTAAAAAGCTTTTTAATCAACTCGAACTATTGATCATCGCTAATAAACGCTTATCGAATGTAATCTGATTAAGAACATTAAAAAATAAAGAAGCAAAAGTTTGAAATACTGATTGCAGTTTCCAAAGTCACTCAGAAGAAGTTTGACCTCAAAAATAATGAACATTTCAGTAAAGATCTCGAAACTCCGCCAAGAGCTCATCCCGGCCAATGAACGAAACGGCATTACAGTAAAGCCAAAGAGCCACACGCGACAGAAAACACGCCCCAGCCAAACCTCCCGACGAGCAGCAATTCAATTTACAACTTCCCTCTTCGCAGTCCCCCTCAAAATCCTAATTTAAAGCATCAAGCAGCCTGCACCGGCGCGAGACCTCTCGGCTTCGGCCGAAAAAACTTTCTCTCCCCCCCTTCGCGAAACTCCCTTCGCCCGCAATGAATTCCGCCGATAAGTGAGCAAGAGCTCACTCTAATCCGACGTTTCGCAGCGCCCGATTCAATAAACTCGGCGCATGGAAATCGGCGCGCGCGCGCGTCCTTTGACAGGCTGCCTGCCATTGTCCCCGGGTATTCCGCGGCGCCGATAATCGACAGTCGCGAGCGAGCCCGTAATTGGATCGTACCGCCGCCGCTTAATGGCTGAGAGCCGTAATTGGAATGCGCGGCACTCGACGAAAGAAGCAATCCGCCGCCGCCGCCGCGGAAATTTTCGGGGGGTATGATATGAGGAAGCGCGTTCGCGAGTCGGTTCAAAGGCACAAGCGGAGATGGGACTGCGAAGGGAGATGTTTGGGGAATTAGTTTGGCGATTAGGAACGGAAATTAATTGCCTCTGCTATTTTGTTTTCGATTTGTTTAATGTGGGGTTAGATTGCAGGGGTGGAACTTGTTTCGAAGGTAATTTACATAACTTTCCTCGAGCAATGTCGAGCAATGGAATTAATTATCTGAGGAAATTAAGTGAATTAAACAGAATTGAAGCTCAAAGTTTTGCCAGTGTTACAAAGCATATTTTCTTAATTGTGCTTTATATTCATTTTCTGAATTCTTTGGTACTATAAATGTATTTATGTAAATCGTTCAAAGGAACTCCCCCATTTATTATACGATTTTAATGTTTAATTGTCGCCTACAAGTTACAAAAAAAAAATACAAAAATAAAATATATATTTGGATTTTATTTATTTAATACCTTTGGATTTTCTTTTACGCCGCTTTAGCAACTACACGTATTTTGCACAAAATTTATGTTCAATATAATATTTAACCGTTTTATCCAAATAAAATTTTTCACGCAGAAATATAAATTTTAAAAATAAAATTCTGTGCAAATATACTTTGCACCCTGCGCTACTTTAACAAAATTCGAGTTTGTATCCGACAGCAGGGTTTGAACGTACCCGTAAAACCCTTTTTTTTTAAGGGGTGTCGCACTCTGAAAATTGACATCTCGTAACAACGGCCGCACCGACGGCCCGCATAAAAACCGCGTAAAAACTGATAACGAGGAGTAAACTGACGCAAAACAGCTTCCCTTTCGACACCGCGTAATAAACGGGACAAAAGGCCGACATTGTTCTTTGGATTGTCCGCGTAATCAACGAATTCCAAGATACCCTGAAAACTTCGCTTAATAAACGCACAACTCGCGCGAATTGTCCGCGGTTTACACAATTATACCAGGCCATTTGACACGTAAAATCTCCGTAAAAAATAAGAAGGCCGACCCTGTCGCCTCTTTGTCCTCCGCCGCGGTGAATTAAAAGTCGTCCATACCGTTAAAACAAGCAGAGGCGCTCCTTTATTGTTTACCCGTCGTTCCAAGACCAAGGCGAGCTTTTTGTTCGACGGCGCGGCCGTGCATCGATTTTCCAATTAATCATTCGCGAGAGAGAGAGAGAGCGGTGATTAATTTCGCGCGAGCATTAAACAGCATCGTCGCGACGACGATGGAAAAAATTGCGCGATAATTGCGCTCGTCAGTGCGTGACTCTTTATATATATTTATCCGGGCGCGCCGCGCGCGATTGAATCAATTTAACGGGGCGCACGATTATTTCCTGCAATTATCGTTTTACGAGCGAGTCGTTATACATCAAGTTCCTTCCGGGGGTCTTAAAATTTTGGAAATTGAAATTATCCCGAGGGGGGGGGGGGGGGGCGTAAAGTTCGCCCCATCTGAGCTTCCATTACTCTGTACTTCCGGGGGGCGCGTATATACGGACTTTTATTTACGAGCGCGGAGCGCGAATTTTATTTCATGCAAAATGTTAATAAAAACCCGGAGAGGAGGACGGCGCGCGTAAAAGGTTGAATTAATATTTTTTAGCCCCGCCGTGACGAGGAATGATATCGAGGCGGCGAGGCGCAGACTTTGATATGTAAATGTAATATTCCTTGTAAGGAGTGGGAGGTCCGCTGCAGTCGGACATTCATAAAATAAGCGCGCGCCGTGTCTGACTGCTTCGTGCCTTGTTCTACTTCGGGGATCTTAAAGCGAGAGAGGTGCGCTTTTTTCCAATCATAATAAAATTGACACTTGAATATTGTAAGATACGGGAAGCTTTATTCTGGGAAAGTAATCGCTGTGGGTACACGTTTATATATATATAGATGCAGGTATTTTTAGAATTCAAGGAAACACTCGTAACTTTCGGTCTAATAAATATTTCTTTTTAATTTTTATATTTGAGCTTGGAAATACGATGCACAAAGAAATGCATTTTTTTTTTACTAAACATAGAAGTTTCGATGTATACAATATTTGTTACTCTATTTCTACTCAAACAAATCGAAAATATTTTTGAAATTCAATTAATAAATGTTCGAGTTTCCCATAAATCGCGAGTATTTGCACTAAAATTTTATATCTGTCAAGTTTATTATTCTCTTATATATTTATTTTCCGGGAAAGACAAAAACAAATATATAAAACAATCTTTCGTCGAAAACACGACGATGCCCTGAAAACATTGCACCGGCAATCCTCGGGTAAATGAAAAAATACGAGAGCTATAACTGCGAGCACCAGCACTTAAACTCATTAATCAAAGGAAAAACATCCAAAGGAAGACGTCCTCGCAGATTCACGTTAAATATTAATAGAAAGCCTAATGCATTCAAGTAAAAACTTCCCTTTGCCCAAAGCCTTTACCTCGAACGAAGTACAACGTAGAACCCGAGTTCTCAGGATCAATTTTTCAACGAGCTCCAAGCAAGATCGTTAGTTTTATTACACCCTCGCAACTCCTGTCCATCCCCCGTCCATTAAAGAAAGAAAAAAAACCGTCTCCGCAGCCCATCCTTTATCGAGTCCTCGATCTCGCCGCGCGATTTACAAGATGCACGTCGCGGTGTGCGCGCGCACTGAAAAGGCCGTGGCGTGAAAAGGGCGTGGGCCACGTGTGGGTGAGACAGAGAGCCTTTCTCTCTCTCTCTCTCTCTCTCTCTCTCGGCGCGCGCGACTTTCATTCGAGCGCATTAAGTGGATTCTCCTCATTGTTAGCGGCCGCGCCGCATATATTTCAAGCCGGGGAGCACAAAGAATCTCTATATCTCTCGGCCTCAGTCGCGCGGATTTTTTTCACCCGCGGGCGAGGGAAGGAGGGGGGGGGGATAAGCCGCCGCGCTCTCCGAGAGAAGACGATTTATTGCTTTTTCAAAGCCCGCTCGAGTGGCAAATTTCTATTCCACCGGGCGGTCCTGCTTTTGTCTTTGAGCTTGATTTTTATTGAGACGCCCGGAGTTCTTTCCTATATATCGATGATTTTTACGCGGGGATTTCACCCTTTTCGGGGGACTGTTTTCATTGACGATTCCGACTTTGATTCGAAGAACGGATAAGTATACCGCGGGTCTATGCGGTGCTTTGAAATTGTATTTAAAGTTATTTAAAATAGCCGTATACGGCGTTTCAACGGAATGCTTTTCAGCGCGGTATAAAGGTATCGAAGTATAAACATGGCGCAGAGTCGATCTAGCTATTCCATTCGAACGCAGTAAATTTTGAAATGATCAACAACGCGTAAACCCGACTTGCAGGAAAATGTAACGGAGCGCGAGAGCTGCGTTATGCGCGGAACGAGGCAGGCAAGTTTACTTCGTACCAGAGTTGATCATTTGAAAATTGCAAAAAACACTTTTGCCGAGATTCGAATTACTTGGAACGGCAATTTTTTCCACTTTACATCCTTGTAAAATGTTTACACGGAGAGAAATTGTTTAGAAAAGTTGCTATACTCGTCAGTAATGCGAGGACAGACTTTCCAATTAGGGTGAAAATTACTATACTTTATATTAATTTTTGTTATATTTTTAACAATTTTTATTAAAAGTTTAGCAAAAATTACTAAACGTATAGTAAATTTTACTATAAAGTATAGTAATTTTTTACCCTAATTGAAAGACTGTCCTCGCATTACTGACGAGTATAGTAATTTTTCTAAACAATTTCTCTTCGTGTATCTTCACGTTACCCTAAAGTAAAAAATTACACTTTTCAACTTGTACGATCTGCACAAATTATTTTTAAATAGTACCTACTGACACGTATCAACTTAGAAAGCGAACTCGCTCAAAGCCACGCTTCTCGTCCCACATCCAGCATTCCCCCAGAGAGAGGAACGTCCCATATCGAAACACGGGAGCCGCGATATCGAGCGACTCGAAATTCGTCGTTCGAACCCGCTAATCCCGAGATCCAGCATATAGACAAGCTCTCGCTCGGCGAGGGACGTTCGCCAGTGCCGCTATAACGGGGCCTCTCTCGCGCGGTGTGGTCGCGCGTTCGCCTAAAGACGGCGTTCGTGATCGCCATGCCGATCGGGGGCGGACACTCGCGTGCGGCTGATTATTGCCTCGCGATAAGAGCGGGAGGAAGCGGGGCCCGTAACAGTTCCATTGCGCTTAATTGCGCGCGGCTACTCGTCGATCCTCCCGCTACGAAGACCTTTTTGTGCATATACGCTTTGTCCCGCGCTGAGGGCCGAGTTCAGTTAGGCTCGCGGAGCTTTAATTAACGTCGGGGGAGGGCCCTGTTGCCTGCGTCTTTTCCAGGGATTTTCTAAGGAGGGTATAGATACTAATTTTGAATCCTCTTGTTATCTTGACTGATTGTTCTTGGCCGTTTCGAAGATAAGAGTTTTAACGTAAACTGTGATGCACTGCTTAAGTATTAAATGGGGTAATAAAGTTGCTATTGATAATGATAATCGATTTAGATTGCCTTTTTTTAGTTAATCAATTACAATAACGTGCGCAATTTTTTATAAGCTTTGCAATATTGCTTGTTATAAAAAATGTTGACATTGAATAACTAGAAGTACGGCTAATAAAATTTTTTAATTACACAAACTAATTTAATGGAATAAACTTGTTTCTTGCTTAGTGACTTGAAATTAATAATTTTTTACAAGTATTATACAGTTTTCCATGTTTATTACACGTTCAAAAGATAAATTCTTGGAAGAAATCGAACAAATACACAGCGAATAATAACTTTATTCATTGTTAAAGAACTTTTTATTACAATTTTTTTAAAAAGACCTATAAGCTATAAAATTTTTTACATTAACCAAACCAAACAATAATTACACTAAAAATATTGCAATGTTTAGAAAAAAAACACGCCGATGAAAAAAATGAAATTGCTTATTACCCCGAAAAAAATAATTACTTTCGAACACGCCTGAACGTCGCAAGAATTACGCGCCGTACAAATAACAATTAACATTAACCCTTGCGTCTAGACGACCTAATAAATTATCGAGAGTGGCCTTTCGCACGCAAAGCACACACGAGCCAAGTGAAAATTAGCGCGATTAAGACATAGTTACGCGGAAAGAAAGCTCCAATTAAAGCCAGAAAAAAAAAAACAGGCGCGAAACCGCGTCCGCGATCGGGAAATTACGCCCGACGATATATACGAATTAATTTCGAATTACAAGTTGCGGAGCCGCCGCCAAGAGCCTCGGCGCTCCTAGTCGGACTGGCGCGCGCGCGATAAAGCGGTTATCCTTTAGAAAGTACGTCCACTCGGCCGGCCGACGCGGGGGATTACGCAACGACGAGGAAACAGTAGCCGCGCGCGGCGCGGCTTGCGTTCGCCATTGTCGCGGCCGCTCGCGACTGGATCGACTTTTAATTAGCACCGCCGCGCGGCGAAGGGAATTGAAAATCGGACGGTTGGCTTGTCTTTCTTTTCGGAGATTCGTGATAGCTTGATACGATTTTGAAAGATCGCTTTCGGATGATGCGGTGAAATACTTTGTGAAATGAATAATCTGATGAACGAGGGTTTTTAATTAATTTAAGTGTTGTAACGTTAATACATATTTATTTTTTTAATGGGAGAAAAATTGTCCGGCAACATGCAAATGCACAAACTGATGACGTTTATCTCTGCATTTATGTAGAGTGGAATGCAAAACTTGTTGGGTTTAATTATTCTGCACAAGTAATAAAATAGGAGTAAAATAGGATAAGAAGAATAATTGCATTTTGCAAGTAATCTTTTTTAGAATTATAATCTAAAGAAGAATATACGAATATTAAATAAGCGTAGTCACTCTTTCTATCTCCTGACTTTATAAAGGGATAAATACGACGGCATATTTTGTTGCTAATTTATTGCTCAAAAAGCCCGTTGGTCTTTAATTTGTTGCTGCAGCCGATTCCCAGAAACGTGACCCACGCTAGCTTAAAACTTAAGCAATCATAGCCACCTCTGTAACCGGCCGTATTATTGTTTCTGCATGAATTCAACGGCATATTTTATTGCTAATTTGTTTCTCAAAAAGCTCATTGGTTTTTAATTTGTTGCTCCAGCCGATTCCTAGAAACCTGGCCGACCCAGAGGCGGCTCATAGCTTAAATTTTAAGCTAGCGTGAGTCACGTTTAGGAATCGGCTGGAGCAACAAATTAAAAACCAATGGGCTTTTTGAGCAACAAATTAACAACAAAATATCTTTATAAGGTCAGGAGATAGAAAGAGTGACTACGCTAGCTTAAATTTAAGTTAGCGTATCCATTGTTTCTCGGGAACGGCTGGAGCAACAAAATCGGATACGACGTAACAAATTAGCAACAAAATATGCATGTGGTTTGATTATGGGCTTATGAAGTGGTTTTACTAGCTTAATATATATGAAGAATATCAAAAGTTACTATTGGTCTTAGAAAATTGTATATTTAATTTGTTTATTTTAACCGCTTTCACAAAACATGTATAATCTTTTAAATATCTAACGATATGATGCCTTGCATGGACAAATTAATGCCATTGTTCGATACTTCCTGTTACAAGCAAACAAATAAATTAACGAAAAAATCCATCGAAGCCTCACTTATCACTCCGAATCCGATCTACCCCCTCGGTATTTTCTTGCATTGCATTCCCGTGGATTTGAATAACAAAAGAACTTTTTTTTTCTCTTCCAAAGGCACGCAGCTTGAAACGCGAGCCTCCTCTTGTCGTTGTCCGTCCGTGCCGGGCACAATAGTCTAACAATCAGCTTCTCGGCCGCGCATTACGGTACGAAGTTCTGCGCTCATTAGCATAAAAAGCTTCGGCTCGCGCTTTGCAAGCGAGTCCGTGCTCGGAAAAAGTAGTTTTCGCCATTCGGCGCGCCAAGCGAGTTCGGGATTTATTGGATTTTGAACACTGGTCTTTGACGAGGTGTTTTCTAAGGCTCTCGCTCTTTTGGGATTCAGCGCGGAAAAGATTCAAGAAGCGACGATGTATTCTCCATTTATCACGTGTGTACGCGCGACGGTTGAAATATTGTTATTTTCGAGATTTCCACAATCCGGCATTTTTCCGCGCGTGTTCTTTTAAAAGTAAAATTTCGAAAACAGCTTGTGTCGTTGCACGATTTTACTTTCGAAGTTTTCGTATTTTAAAATGCAGTTATATACTTGTTTTACATAATGGCATATGTTTCAAGTGTGTGAAATTGGAATAACAGAAATGTTTTAAAAAAAACAGTTTTATTAATGAGTGACTTACTGTTGCTTCACTGATAAATTCTTATCTTTCAAGTAAAAATTGGAAAAATTTGCTATTTAACCCGAGTTAGATCGATAAACTTTTATCAGTTAGTTATAGAAATAAAAGCATTTGTACCCCACGAGAAGAACTATCCTCGTCAGATGTAGGTTTAATAATTGTTACGTTACTAAACTTGTAGTCTCGAGTTATCGAATAATACATTTATCTCGACTTCCAGGACAATTTTTTCTCAACCCCGAGCTCGTAAATTGCAATCCGCGCATTGCAAAGGGAGAAAAAAGAGAGACTTACAGGGCGCTCGATAAATATGAATTCAACGCGCATGACGTAGATTCGCCTGGATTCAGCCGGCTCCGGGATGCATTTTTCGTCTCCTGAAAAGGCAGCCGCGTGAATGCGCGAGTTTTTGCGGGCTTGCGGCTCGTAAAAAAAAAGAAGGATGCGCCTAAAGGAAAAATTGCCGACGTCGTCGCGTTCTCGCCCTGTGAACTAGTTTGCCTCTTTTTTCGCCGGCTGATTCCGCCACTCCTTGGAGTCGCTTTTTAATTCTAGCCAATTGTAGGGCTTACGATGAAAGCTTCCGTGGAAATTGATGGTGGCTTCGCTCTTAACCCAATTTAGAATAAATGTAGGTTATTGTAGATTTTTCGAAATTTTATGATAAAGAGAGGGAGAGTTGCTATTATGCTTCTAGTTTGAATTTTGGCAACTGCATTCAAATACAGAATTTTTTATTAAATGTCCAAAATATTTATTCGTTTAATTTTAACCAAATGATTAAGTAAACAATAATGATAAATTAAATGTGAAGAAATTAATGAAAAAGTTTCATTTTATTAATTTGTAAACATTCTTTAAGCAAAAGATATATTCACTTTAACTGAAAGGTAATGGATACATAAATGAGACGACAGGCAAGCTTCCAAAAGCTTTCCTATTCTTAAAATGCTAACTCTGCTGATTGTATGCCAAGTTCATTGTGTCAAGTAGTGCTGAGAAATATCACCGAGAATTAATCTTTAAATTTATGTGGTCCCTAACTTTCCATTTAGCAACTTTTATTAATGGAAAAATCTCAAATTATTAAAAATCGTTTAATAAATGTACCAGACTTTCCTTTTAAAATTGGCATTGGTTTGTTTATGCACATAAGAATCGTAAACTTAAACATTGCGCACAATTTAGCATAGTTCTAAATATTTATTTAAAAACCTTATATCAATGCTAAATTGTGCACAATGTTTAAGTGTACGATTCTTGTGTGCATAACAACAAGACGTCTTAAAATTTATGACACAAAAACAAGACTGTCATTTACTTTTAACGATATGCAAGAATTTTTCAGAGCAAATAACTGTAATTATACTTATTAAAATGCTTTGTTTTGTTAAGTTACGTCACAGTAAATTGCCTATTCATTAAAATCTACAAATTTGAAAATTTCACTCAGAAATTCCTTCCTTCTCCCAATTTTTATTCATTTTCAAAAAGTTCTTATATCATTAAAAACGTCACTCGTACACAGCTGAGAAGTACAAAGAATCTCCAAAAAAAACGTGCCTCAGTCGCACTCAATTCGATTAGTTCTCTCGCGGCGTCGATCGGCAGCTCGCTCAGTTGTGTCCTTCCACTCTCTTTCGCTTCCTCCTACGCAGGCGCGTGCCTTCGCCGAATTTTTTCTCCGCCGCCTCGACTCGCTTTTCCTTTTACAAGGCGTCGTGAGGCAAAAGCGAGTTTCTATGAGATCCCGTCGAAACGTTGGTTTTCCTGTTTTTTTTTCTTTCTCTTGCTTTTCCGCTTTTTCCGAGAAGCGCGCCGGCAGTTTGCGCGAAAGCTGCGTTTTCACTTTGTTTAAATATTTGCTAACGTGAAAATTAGAGAAAGTAATGATGACAAGTGTCTTTTTACGTAAACTTTGTGTAAGATTGTGTTTCGTGGAAGAAAAACAAGGTTTAAGACAATATTTCATTTATTCTTTCGGTAAAATTATCGAATTTTTACTTTGAAACGAAAAGCAAAGATAAAAAGTTCTTTAAAAAAAACATACATTTTGCGCGCAACATGATTATACATTTTCAACATTATTAATAATCTTCGAACAATAGCTAAGAAAACTGCTCTTAATTTACACGATAAAACAGCGTAAAAATGTAATCTTTAACGCTTCGAATAGCGACAATACACATACAACCGCGTTGACTATACTATTTTACATCCAGATTTTTAATTAAACAGAAAACACTAGAACTTGGCCTTGCCAAACGAGGGCACACCTAAAACGACAATAATTCAGCCTAAAATCGAGCGGCGATAAAACGGCGCCGACTAGAATTTAGTTCGAAACTCGACGAAAGTTCAATTTCGCGGGCGATCCCGTTGGCTCGCGAAGCGGCAATCTTCCCGCGTACAAAAAAAATCGACGAAAGCAGCCCGTCAGCGAAGGAGAGGCGCGTCGCGACGTCCAGGACTCCTCAGAAGAGCCAGGCGGTGCCGGAGAAGCCGCTGACGTTGGTGAGGAAGGTCTCGAGCTGGGCGCGGGTCGTCGTCGCCGAGATCCAGCGCAGCCTCGGGCCCGCCTCGGCCAGCAGCTTGTAGAACTTGAGGCCCCGAAAGCGCGTGCCCTTCGTCACGCTGAACGTGTGCAGGCTCCGGCAGCGCTGGAGGATGCGCGTCAGGTAGCTCGGGCGCAGGAACGAGCTGCCCGGGGTGCCTGAAATACACGCCGTCTTCTGTTTTTTTTTTTTTTTTTTTTTTTTTGACTCGGTTCGGCGATAATTATTGGGCAAATTTTTCCGGCTCGCTTTACGGCGGATATGAGGAAAAGCGCGTGTTTTTTTTTAATGTTTATCTGAAAATTTGTTGTCTACCTTCACAATTTGATATGTATAGCTGTTCCAAGTGTTTATTGGACAGTGATAATTGTCTCAAAATATCATCGCAGTCATTTCTATCAAAGATGTGAATTCGCTTTAAATGCGGCATTCGCTTCAGGTCTTTGATCACGTCAGAGGTTGGGATTTGATTCTTCCAAACCTGCAAATCGTGACGGCCTTAAAAGCGATTCCAAAACTCAGTTTTCGGATTAAAATAACAACCGTCGCACTTTTATCAGAGATAAAAAGTAAATTTTATTCTAAGAAAAGTATAACATATATATTGCGAGCCGATTTTCTATAAAAATCTAGCAGTTGACGAGGGCGTTCAGCCAGCAGTAGAGCCGCACGATCATCCGCACCTCGTAGCTCTTCCAGAGCTTCGGGTCATTCGCGATAGTCTCCAGGTAGCGCGACACCTTCCGCACGCTCTGAAGGTCCTGGGGCCCAAGATACGACAGTATTTCCAGAAGGACCTCGTACGGCAACGAAAGTAACCCTGCTCGCGAGCTTCTCGTCTCCATGGCGGTTGTGTTCGCCGGCCTCGTCGAGGGCCTCCGCTTCGCGACGCCGCGGGAACTCCTCCTCGCTCTCCACCTCCTCCTCCTCCTCCTCTTTCTCGTGGGGTTCTGGGGCGCGGAGCCGCGAGCCGAGTAATCGTGATCCTCCATGCTGCCGCCTCATCCGGGACGACGAAGCGCCGCCGCTGCTGCCTCTCCTGCTGGGTTTGTCGTTCCGCTGATCAGGTTTGCATTCGAATCCTTGGGCTTGGAGCTCTCGGGGAAAAGCTCTCGACGCAGGGAACAGGAAATTTTTTATCGCCGAGGGAGCGGGTGTGCGGCGACTTTGAGGTTGGCTTTTTTTGACGGACGGAGTTGAAGCTGGTAGGATTCGCGGAGGATTCTGAATTTTGCCGCAAGTCGGATGGAACGCCGGAAGAACGAACATTTCAATCTTTGGTATTATTATTTAATTTTGAAAAAAAACTATTTTTGACAACCAAGATCGGTAAAAAGTTTTTCAAAGAAAACTCGAAATGGAAATTATTTCAAGTAGTAGCTACGATCGAGTTAAAAGTTAATTGAATTAAAATTACATGATTAATTTTTACTACTGCAAAAAAAAAGAAATAGAATAAAAAGCGTAGGCTTTTAATCAAGACTGCGCATAATTTATTCTATTCATACATAAAGATTTGGAATTTTCCCTCCTTTTAAAACTAGTTGGAAGAAGCGTGAAAAAAGTCTACACCTCTGACGAGCAGTTAAAATTCCAAGAGCAAAATAATAAATGCTTCGCTTCTTACAATACAAAAAAGTCCCAACGATTCATCACTCTCGGAGACTCGTACGGACCGCAGAAAACAGCGGAATACATCACAGTCTAGCGGAGCAATAATTTTTTGCCCTCCCCCACAAGGTAGCGTAACCGACCAACTAAAAAAAAAAAACACTATTCACCGTCGACCGCATTTTTTCGTACGCCGCTAGACGTCGTGCGTGACCAGCTCGAGCAATCGTGCCGCGCCTGATAAAGCAGGACCTCCTCTCGGACTGGCGCGTGAATCACGCGTAGCCGCACCGGCTCCGCGTGTATGCACGTGGGAGCTTCCGACTCCGCGTCTAACGTACACACGCCGGGGCTCGATCAAATTGATTAAAATTCATGGAAATGCCGGGGCTCGTGATTCGTTTCGCCCGATGCGCCTCTCCGCGCAATTAAAGCGACGCGTCTCTCGTCTCCGTACGCGCGCCACCTGTTTCGCGCGCCGAGGAGAGAGAGAGCTACGGCTTTACGGCCGAGCTGCCCGACTCTCTCGAGAATTACTGCGGCGAGGATGTTAGATCGACGATAGGAGGGTTCGCCGTTTTGCGGGGCATTAGGCGGATTGCGTGGGTTTTCCGGGGGAGGATGCGTGGGCGAGATGTCAGTGAAGAGTTTATGGGAGCGCTAAATTTCGAGTATTGCTTTCGTTCGGCCGTAGAAAGTGAATGCTTTATTTTCAAGTGTAAAGACAGTAAATTGCAGTGCGTGAAAATTATTTTTAGCTCGGATAAATACAACATTCGATTTAGATGTTAATCGGTAACTTGCTTAATTCAAAACATTGTTTACAATTGTAAGTAGTATTTACGGATGTGTGCAATTGTTTATGAATAGCAACATGAAAAATAGAAAGAACAGAATTTCAGTATGAAAATGCTGATATTGACATAAATAAAAATAACGTACAAAAGTAATCGATTCCTTTCCGTACAATTCATTTAGCTGCTCTATCATGGCAATTTCTTTGTTATTATTTATTGACATTGAAAATATTAGACATTGATAATAAACTCTTTCAACCGTATTCAAGCAGATTATTCAGACTTTATTCAATTGTAAATTGATTTCCTGGTTAAATAATTACCGAAGGCAAACATGTTGTTGTTAAAAAAAATTTTCCAAAATAAATTATTATTATATTTTGGAACATTAGTAGAATAATGTTTGTGACAGAGTACCGTTTATTTTAATTAAAAATTCAATGCATTAACTTTATAAATTATTATCACTGTTTATATTAATGTACAACATTAGACATTTATTATTCACGCTCAAAATTGATTTTCCGCAGCAGGTATAATGCCGATACATAAACATGAAGCTAAAAATAAAACGTTGATCGCTAATTGCCGCCAATTAATCTACGAATAGAGCAGGTGTGACCTTTAACAAAACGTTTACGAAAATTGATTTTGCAGAAAGTAGTGCAGAGAGACAGTCAATGCCAGCCTTTGGACAATCTTCAATCGCTTCGTGCAATTCTTATGAGGCATGTACATGCAATTACGGTAAAATCGTGGGACAGTACGATGGCGACCTCAACCTCGAGCAAAAATTGATCACTCGCTTCGTCTGCACTCGCTTCGGCTTATTTATCATTTAGTAAATTAATCATGTAACGTCGTTCCTCGCGAATCTAACCTTTTTTATGCAGTTTATGCGCGTGCGCAATTTTTACGAACAATTGCTTTTTTCCTATTGATGAAAGTTTTTTTTATTAAAATCACGAATTTTGCATCCTCTTCCCGAAAAGTATATTTTTTTTAGTCTACGTCAGGTTTTGACTCGCCAAATCAGGACCGTTACAGTGGAAACTATCCTAGTTTTTACAGGCACTTGTAAATGTACGTGTAAATAAATCCAGAGATCTTCCAATTGTCTCCAATTGAATAATAAAAAACTTCTTTCCATAGCGATTCCTTTTCTATCGCTTTGCGCCCAGTTCTTTGAACTCTCATTCAATGAATTTTTTCGCCAATGTCAACAAACGGCGACGAATCCGCGCTAAAAAAAAACGACGTCTAATCCCGCTCGCTCCGGCAGTACATAAACTTTTTGCCCGGCAATTTCGTTTTTCCGAAGCGAGCCAAAAACACGTAACAGCTCGCCGGAAATAATAAAGGGGAAAAAAGTACACAAGAGAAAGGGCCATAAACACGAAGCTCCTGCTCCGTACGTATATCGATCGGGAGGCCGGCCGGCGCAATTTCCCCTGGAGAGCAGACTGCGAGATTCCACTCTCTCTCTCTCTCTCCTCTTTCATTACCGCGCGGAGACTCTTTAGCTCGGAGCGCAAAAAAAAAGGAGCTGCCGCCGCGTGATTAAGATCCTCGACGAAGGAAAGGGGGGAGGCGGGAGGATCGATGCGCGACGTGCCGATTTCTCAGCGGCTCGCGACGGGGCTACTCTCTTTCAAGGCGAAATCGCGCGCAGTAAAGACCTTTGGCTCGGGCGTTTTTTACCTCGGCCGCCCCCTTGCCTTGCCTTCGATCGCCGCTTGACCGAGTTAGAGTTCCTTGATATCGCCGTGCCGCGACAGGAAGGGAGAGGGGGTGGGGATTTTTTGCGCGAGGCGCAAGATCGTTTCCGGAGCGCCAGGGGGTCGTTTGTCGACGGGGTGAGGATTGAAAATTTGCCGAGACGACTTTTTTCGAACGCCTTCAATTAGCTGTGCCGATATGCAGAGCGTGATTGGGATGAATATTTATAGGCGAAGATTATTTGAGCTTAAATCTGGCGATTGATTTGTTTTCATATAAGAAATAATAAATTGGAGGCAAAATTCGTACGCTGAGAAACCTGATTTATCAAAGATCTGATGTGAGAAAAATAATGACTGTACAGTATTTTAAAAATTATGCCTCCCGTTTTTCAATAATATAGTGATTTTTAATTAACCAGACTCGTCAGTGATTATAAAATTATTTAAAAATCGTACTTAAACTGTTGAAAATATGAGTAAACGCGCACTCCGGCAGTTTCTTTCGAAAGATTTTTTACCGAGTATTCCTTTGCCGATTACATGTAAGTACATTCACTTTTTCAATCTCGAGGGCCTCTTACTTCAAGTTCGGGTCGAAAAAGTGAAGGTAACATTTTTGAGGCCTTATACGGGAATTCAAATTAAATTTAATGCAATTCCTGATACTTGAAACACTTTGATTTTTATTTCGAGCTTAATTATAATGTAAAAATCAATTCTTTCAACTTTTTCTAATTAAAATGTCTCTCATTCGTTACACACTTACCGCAGCAATTAAGAAAAACTCCCTAATTACAAAGATAAAAAAAGCAAAAAAAAATCGTTTCTCTAAAACAAGACCACCTTCTCCACGCCAGCATTAATCAAACTCCCAACAACAAACTGCAATCAATCATCCGCGGCGCATAAAACAAAGGAATCCCCGTCAATGTCGCGCGGTAACCAGACAAAAGGCCCGAGCTCGCGAGCCTCGATTTTTACGCAGCTCGGCTCGGCTCGCGAAACGATACACCGATTTGATAAATCGATTTGCGTAATGCGTGGTGCGCCCGCGGCGAGAGCGGCGCGCCGTCCTTGGCCGTCCGATACGTATCATTGCGGAAAAAGTGCAGAGCGGCTCGTACGGCTTCGAGTATTATGGGTGTATACCGTCTCGAGACGATTCGGATCGGAATCGCGCCCGTTCGGAGAAAAATTCGGAGGCTGGATTGCGCGGCTGACGTCCGGCTTATATAATTGATTTTGCGTGGGAGATTCGTGGGTTCCGCGTTTCTGGCGGTCTGATTTAGAAAGTATTGTGTCAGCCGCTTGCATGCTTTATCGCTGCCTGCATCGTGAATTACATTTAATATTGAGTTGTAAAATTATTCAAGCGATTTCGAGATACATTATTAATTTTGGAACTATGGAAGAAGCGGTATTTGACTAAAATATGTAGAAAGCTTCCAAACTTGTATTTCTTTTTATTTTTACTTTTAATGCATACATTAGTTTACCGAGTAAAATTTATTTACAAAAGATATTTTCTTACGCAAGCTTTCAATGTCCGAATTATCGCATCGCATCCAAACTCTTCGTTCCTTTAACTACACACCAGGAAAGCGAAGCACGTAACAAAACCATCATTACGCAAAACTCCTCGATTGCGCTTGAAAAATCATCGAAAACCGAAATCTCAAAAATTTCTCTCTTACCCAAGGAGAAAGTTAAAAGCAAACGGCAATTACAATTACCGAGCGTAAAGACGCGAGTCGGCGCGCGTTACGCGCCAAAGAAGCGCGACAGGTGTGTGCAGCGTTGCCCTCTCCTCCTAACTTCCGCTTTTCGATTTCTGATTGCAGGAGCAAAATGCTGTCGCAGATGAAGAACTTCTCGGCGGAGAAGCTGGACGGCAAACGGAACAAGCAGCTGCTGTCGTCGTCCAGCCTGTCCGGCATGTCGATACTGTCCAACAGCAGCGAGGAGGCCCTCGAACCGTTCATTCACAAGCCGATTAGCAAAGCCGGCGATAGGTGAGCAATTTTGAAAAAATTGAGAAGGCACGGTTATCCGTCTCTTTTGCTGGATAAAAAGAGATACTTAATTTTGAGCAATCCGTTTTGACTGCAAGTCTGTCATTGATAAGCTTTAAAGTATGTAAATTCGCGAAACGTTTTAGTTTGGCTAGCTGAATACGTCGGGGAAACTAATGAATTTTATCTGATGGAATAAACAAATCTTTACTTTAAAAGTTAAATTTAACTAGACGTGCATGCTATCTCGAAGGGATTTGCAAAATTGTGCATAACAGCGTTTATATAATGCAATGCCCTAATCAATAATTCGCGGCACTAAACCCCGTATTCCAAGACACAAAAGTCACGTTCATTAATTAATTTGCACGCCCAAGTAATAAATCTCCGAGCTAAACAAGCAGCTCTTATTAACATAAAAACGCCTCAGACTTTTCAAGACTCACCGTCGCCTCGAAGCAATTCCGACTCATCGTTTTCCCGACGAATCGGCCGCCCAAAAAGCTCGAGCAATCGTTCACCAAAAATCATATTAGACGGCAGAGCAAAAAAAAAAGCAGCAGAGTTTCTTGACCCGACGCTCGTCACGCTTCCATCGCATAACTCACCGGGGGATCAGTTTCTCGCCGCTATATCGATCGCCGGAGGATTCCGCGCGACTTTCGCGCTTGCCGCGCTTTTTTACCGCCGCGGCGCAGGTCTCGCGGTTACCGACCGGCGCCACCTCCCGGCTCCTCTTCCCGCGCCGTCTGCTCTTTTAATAACCGGCGCGATATCGATTATGTACAGCCGCGGCTGCCGCGCTCGCGGGTTATAGATGACGATTCTCCGGCGAGGAGCTCCGCCTGCATTACCGCGCCCGCTTATCGAATTTGAAAGTATATAGCGGCTCGTTTTTCGAGTCGCCGAACGTGTCTCTCTCTCTCTCTCTCTCTCACTCTGTCTCTTTTTCGCGTTGGTTCTCGGCTGGACGGGCGTTAATTTATGCGCTTAATGAGAGCTGCTGTTATTTTTTTTAACGCGCTTTAGAAAGTGGAAATGTTTACGGTCGCTCGCCGGGTGTTGTTGAACTTTAACTTGGGAGGCTGGACTTATTTAGCGCTTGTCGATACTTTTATGATAATTTATTTTTCGGTTAACATTGATTGGGTCGGTGGCAATGTTTTATACGCGCGAAATTATTTATTCAGTAATGCAATAAAGTATGACAATCGTAGATATTTAAACTTTGTCATTGAATACGTTCTTTGATAGGATGTTTAAATGAATAAAGAAAGTATCATTATAGTACAATTATTGATTTTTAAAGATTTTTTTAGTAAGAACAAATTTTCGTAAATATTGAAATGGCTAATAACCATTCATCGATTAAAAACTTGGCTATTTTTACAAAATCCTTGAAGAATTATAAATACATCTTTACAAAATATTATCTCTTTTTTTTTATTAAAGATTAAAGATATTAATAAAAATCTTCTGAAAATTAACTGCTTATTAAACATGAAAGAGTTATCGATATACCTTTTGTTAATACCGTTAACGCGTTGTTGGAAAATCTGATAAAACTACTCAGAAAAGATGAAATAGTGATTATCTATGTAATCGATTAAGCAATGTACAATAAAAATTCTTGCATAAACAATTGCTTTAAAAACTGTTAATTTCTTCTGAAACACTTTATCCATGCAATTCAAAGCAATTTGGCCACTTTTATGATATTGAAGACAATAAAAGAGTAATTATTGAAAAATTTTAAGTACGTTCGCTTTAAAAATAATCTTTTCGTTGATTTTTATGTATTAACGTTCATGTGAGAAAAGTTTGTATACATACACGTATACACTTATATAAATGTATTTTTAATAAAATTTGAACTTTTAATATTATTTTACCATTTTATTTCTTCTAAAAATATCAAATGAAATCCACACGAAGAAAAGCCAAAATTTTAATTAATATTAATATTTTATTTGTATTTATTATTATTAATTATTATTTGTAATAATTGTAACCATACTGTACCTTCTTTCACATGGCTTCAATCTCTGAAAATTACTTTACATTACACCTGTTTAGCATCAATATAGCAATGACTTTCGTCTCGAAAAAAACGCTTTTTAAAAATAGATTTAAAAATCGAGAGAATTTTTATTCCAACGAAACCGCCGAGTCATGTGCAGAAAAACGTATATATTTTAAGCCTCTCGAAGAAGCGCCCGCAGGATCCAGCAGTAAATTAAACTCGCTAATCCGGTCTCTTAATTTTTGCGCGCATCTCTCAATCGACCCACGGGCTTTATGAATAGGGGAACCCTCCTAGCGGATCGGCAAAAAAAAAAAAAAAAAAAGAAGACGAAGAAACGGAAGAGAGTGCGGCCGCGTGTTATACGCGCGTCGTTAAAATTCGCCGGCGGAAAAAGGTCGTCGATTAGCGGCTGCTCTCGGTGTCGTAAATTCGCTCGGTTACGTTTTTCAGCGGCGCGCGCGCGGAGAGCCGCCCATTAACATTTCGCTTGCGCGCTCCATTCTTTCCGCGTTACAACGCGTGCGCGCAAAGACCTTCGGCGTATGCAAAGCGATCGCCGCCGCCGCCGCCGCCGCTCTCGGGCCCGAGCGCTTCCGTAAAAGCCTCTCTTCCTTTTTATGGCGCGGCTGCTCCTTCGAACGCCGCCGCCGCCGACACGGTTCTATAGAAAGCGAGCCGGACGACGAGCTAGAAAGCACGTGCTAATCGACGGAGGAATAGACCCCTTCCGCTGTTGTTTTTAGGGCTTTCGGCGATGAGCCTTCATGGAGTTTTAAAGGGCTCGCTTTTCGAGTTTGGTTACTTGGCGAGGCGGGATTGAATTTTTAGCGAATAGTGATAATTATGTAATGGTATGAAGACTAGGTAATAACGAATGTGGATGGAAGATTGAAATCTTCGTCTCATTATTCATTTTTGATAATTTTGTAATTATAAATATTATAATGCCCTTGCGATGTTAAAATATTTTACAAAGGGAAAATTTGCATTAATTTGAAATTTAATTAAAATTTTAATTTGGCTTTACAATGGACTGACGCTAGCATTTTTGCGCTAAAGAACGAATATATGGTTCCAATTAATTTTCAAATTAAACGCCCAGTGTACCGCAATACACTTTAGTAATTAATGAAAAATATAGTCTAACAAAGAATAAATAATAATGATTTACAAACTTAGCTATAAAAATTAAACATCTTAACAGTTTCATTAAAGCCAGCGGTTAATGTACTAATCAGCGTTTGCAAATAAAAAAAAAAATGAATTATCGCCTCCACGCATAATATTGGAGAACCGTTTCCCTCGACGCATAACGGAGTAAACAGAGAAGGCAAATGATTTGTTGCAGCACACCGAAGGACAGACACTCGCAAGCGAACGAGTGGCTGCTGAGCTGCCCAAACAAGACGCCGATGCTGCGATTCAAGTACGTTATTCCCTCCTTGCAGCTAGATAATTGCCTCCGATACGAACGTCTCTCTTATTGCAGATGCTCCGCTCTCGCCGAACCACCGGAGGATCCCCCGGCCAAGCGACTGCACATGACGTACAAAATTTACCAAACCGATACCAAATTGATCAACGTGTTGTTCCAATCCCATGGACTCAGCGAGGTACGTCTCACTTATTCATTAGCGCTAACGTTCCAACTACCGCTAATCGCGAGTTCGAGGGGTTCGTCAATGAGTAAAATGCCGTACAAGTGTGTTTCTACAGTATACTTTATTCTTTTATATTGGTTTACAAAAGGTTTCCGCCTTACTGAATATTACTTTAAAAAAAGAAACTATGGCTTTCGAAGACTTGACGCGAAAGCTGAAGGTAATTAGAGGCGAGCTTACTCGCTGTAAAAAGGAAAAGGAAGTGAATATTGCAGACGTTTATTGTTGAAATTTATAAATGCAGAAACTAGTTGCTATGTAGCTACATAGGATTGCGTAGGTACATAAGTTCGCTTTATCGTTACGTACATTTATAGAGTATGAGCTAACTTATTATCCTAGGTCGATTAAAGCATAAGTCGTCGCATATATATAATATTAAAAGGATTCGCCTTAAAAGCTAAAAGTTTTCTCTCGCTCAACGATATTGGCCTTCTTCGCGTGACAACGAAAATACAACAATGTCGAGAGACCGGGTGGAGACCTTTCTCTCGCGTAAGTAATTTCACTTTTTCCAGCTGCAATCTCCTTCTTCGCGAGGAGCGCGACTCCCAGTTTCTCTCTCTCTCTCTCTCTCTCTCTCTCTCTCTCCGCTGCTGGCGAGTTATTGCGGTTAACGCCGGCTCGAATAGTCATTGTATCGGGCCTCTCTGCAATTACGAAATTACCATTCCTCGCGCGCATCTGTTCTCTCTTACTGTACGCGGCCCCGCGCTGATCTGTTTATGGATGGCGAATATTCCCACCCCGAGGATGAGTCGATAATACTGATGAATTTACAGTCTGCTGTATGTTACGAGTGAAAAAAAAAGTGACAGTATTATAACGAATGGCAGCTATAGAATCGTTAGACAACTAATTGGCAGCTTCAATCCGCGTGTCCGCGCGAAGCTCCTCTCCTACCTTTCCCTGTTATTTAGCGCGACGTTGCAGATCGGTACAGCGTCACGATTTCTCGTGATTCCAATCGAACGTAAAACTAACCGCTACGAAAGTCTCTTGTTTAAAATCTACAACATTTTTTTTCAAACAAACCACAGTGCAAGTTCTCACAGTTCTCAAAAGTTCGAATCACAAAGTAACTGAATCTCGTCGCGGAACACACCGGATGACGTTGAAGCTTTTACTCGATCGTCGCCCTCCATTATGACTGAATGCAGTTGCTCCAGAACCAGTGCGATCCCGGACAGACGTCGACGTCGAGGTTCGCCTTGGCCAGGGTGTTCCTCAGCGTTCGTACACCCTCGCAGTCCAAGCCCCAGTTGGCAAGGTTACCGATCCTCTTGAGCTTTCCACAGCTCTTGAACATGTTCAAGACGGTGGAAGCGGACACCTTGCTCGCCTCGTAGATGTAGAAGCACTCGAGGTTCTGCACGAGACTGTTCTGCGTCGGCACGTGCTCCGAGCGTCTCAGGGACAGACCGTACGGCTTCGGCTTGCTCGGCTCGCTGAGCAGCTTCTCCAGCTGCTCGTTCGTCAGGTCGAAGCAGCTGTGCACGTGGAGAGCGACGAGTTCCGGGGCCAGCGACAGGATCTTCGTTATCGTGAGCGCGCTCACCGTCCTGCCGACCTGGACTCTTCTGAGGTACTTCAACGTCGGCGGATCCGGTCCCGCGGACCAGACGACGTTCGAGCCGTCGTTCGTGAAGGTTCTCAGGTTCGGGCAGCAGGAGAAGATCTCCTTGAGGTCGATGTCGAGCGGCACCTCGCTCTGGGCGACGCGCAGGTCCAGCTCCTTGAGATCCTGGCCCTTCGTTCTCAGATAGCCGTAGAAACCCTCGAGCCACTCCTTCTCGATCGGAATACCGTGAACGCTGAGCGAGGTGACGTAAGGGAAGAGCCTGAGCGCCTCGGGCGGATGATGCGGCTCGGATATGTGTAGTTTTTCCACTCGCGGACAGGCTTGGGCTAATAGCTCCAGTCTCGCCGGTGTCGTTCGACAGCTTCTGGCCTGCGTCAGGCTGAACGGGGTCTTGAAGTCGATGACGCCCCGATTCATGATCTCCATCACGCGACCCATGTGGCTGTAGTCGGCGAGCGATTCCAATTGCGGCACGTGCATCAAGGCCAGGAGTACGCCGCCGCTCGTCACGCTGGTGTTCGCGACGTTAAGGACGCGGAGCGTGTTGCAGAGGAAGTTGCGAGTCTCGCGCTGATCCAGGAACACGGGCTTGTCCTTCTTCTCGCCCTTGAGTCCGCGCACCTTCAGCTTGGACAGTAGGCCCTTGAGCTTCGACCAGCTCGTCGACTCCTGACTAGCGGGGTGGGGCGCTCTGTCGCAGAATTCGACGTGCACGAGGAGGTGCTTCAGTCCGATGTCGGAGACCTGCCTCGAGCAGGCGACGTCGAGGACGACGAGCTTCGGGCAGGCTTTGCCGATCACCTGGAGCACGGAGTCGCTGGCGATGTTGCGCAGCGTCAGTCTTTGGAGGTTCTTCATGTTGAGCAGCGCCGACTTTAGCAGCTTGCAGTCGAGGCGCAGCAGGGCCGATCTGGCGAGCTCGAGGGACTCGAGGCCGACGCCCTCGGTGGCCAGGAGCTTGAGCAGCGACGTCTGGTGGCTGCAGCCGTAGTAGCAGCAGAGGTTAACTCGTAGCTTCTTTATGTCGTGACCGAGGAGCAGCGCCAGCAAGTAGAGCGGCGCCGGTCCGGAGATGAGGGTCGAGCCGTCCGCCGAGGGTCCGTAGAGCATCTTGGAGGTCTCCTCGATGACCTGGGAGCGGAGGCGGGCGGTGAGGGCGTGGGCATAGTAAGGCCGGATGATCTGCTTGGCGTAGGCGAGCACCTGGGCGGCCGAGGACTCCTGGGAGAGGACCTGGAGGCGGCGACACGTGCTGTCGAGCAGCTGGCAGACGCGCTCCAGGCTCAGTCTCTCCAGGCTGCTGGGCTGACGGTGGCCGGGCATCTTGCCCTGTTCATTCGCTGAAACATTGCAAAAGGAGGTACAGGTTAGACTGGCTTGTGTTCGCTGTTGCTGCTCCCCGGAGAGGGGAATTCTACGAGCGCAGCGCAGCCGCTCTCAAAGCGCGCTTCATACGCGCCCGAACTTCGCTAAGAGGATTGCACTGCGCGGGAGAGGCGGTATAAAGGCTGCCGCGTGAATTATTGATTGACGAGCCGCGAGGCGAAACGAGACTCTGAAATCTCCGGTTTCTTTCAAAATATCACGGGAGGCCGGGAGACGAGATGAAAATTATCGAGGCTGGTTCCACGTCGTTATTGAGCAATTTCGAAGCTCTTTATGAATTTTTATCGGGAAGCTTTGATCTGTTTTGACTCTGGAGACGGTTTAAATTCATCGATGAAATGCGTAAATCGCTGCAACCTATATAATCTCTGCGAATTGAATATTTTGTTATTCGCAATCGATAATCCGTTTTATCTCTATGTAAAATAGGGAAAAAATATTTATGTTCTAAAAAAAAAAGATTTAAATAAAGCTCTTTTATGGATCGTAAAAAAAACGTACTTTTTCATGAATAAACTCACTATAAGCGCGATCTTTTATTAAACGCGAGAATAAGAAAGAAGGAGAAGACAGAGAAACTCTAGACAGGGAATTAGCAGCGCCGTGTTAAATTTGCCACTTATTTAAGCGACTTTCTTGCTTCATTGTGGCGATTAAAAATCATGAACCTAAATTAATGCATTTTT
Organism: Ormyrus pomaceus; assembly: GCA_900474385.1. Classification (NCBI taxonomy): domain Eukaryota; kingdom Metazoa; phylum Arthropoda; class Insecta; order Hymenoptera; family Ormyridae; genus Ormyrus; species Ormyrus pomaceus. The sequence goes on from UCOM01000173.1 coordinate 57,892, forward strand.
CGTTTCCATTAAATGATAATTTGGAAAGATTTTGCAACGACTGTCATCGATCATCTTTGACCTTTCGGATTATGCAATTACAGAAGATTAATCGATAATGGACGGAATAGATTATGTCACATTTATACGAAAATGCAAAAGACGAAGTGCGTGCGAAGAAAAGTTGGATGTTGCAAGTAACTTTGATTGAATTTAATTGCAGAAGGCAATATTTTTATGTAATTGCTCTAAAACTGATAGCTTTTTAATGATAGTCAGTAACCTTCTATCATACTAACGCCCGACAATAAAGATAATAATTACGTGCTACCAGGACTATTAGAACGACGTGGTAAACATATTAACTCAATTTTTTTGTTTGCTAAACAATTAAAAGCGCGTATTCCCGTCATATTCTCTCTCATAGATATTCATATTTTTACAAAGTCGTTTTAGCGGAACAGGACTCGAAAGTAAACAAACAAACAATGATTTACAGAGCGCTTTTAAATAAAAAAAAAAAATAAAAAAAACTGAAAACGGACGAGCTTGCTTTTTTCGAAACTCTCCGGCAACAGGAAAGAAGCGAAAAGGAAGAAGCGTCAGGACAAACGGCGCGCGAAAGGCTGTTTTCGATTATGCCGGTCTCATCGCCTATTACGCCACAGCGATTCGGTCTCTCTCTCGCTCGTTACCGTAACGTCCTAAGCCTCTCGCGACCGAGGCTTATATATATACATGTATTTACGACCGCGACCTTCCCAAACCCGTCGCGCGCATCTCTCTCTCTCTCTCTCTTTCTCTCTCTCTGGCCGCGCTCTGCAGGGAAGTCGTCCGCTCGCGCCTTTTTTTGCCGGTTCTCTTGCTTTTTCATGCAAATCAGCCGCGACGCGCAGACTCTCGATCTCGTTCACGTGCGCCGGCAACGTGCGAACACGCTCCGTCGAGAAAGCTCGACTTGCGTATATATATATATATACATATATGTACGCCGCGCACACTGATTACCGACATCGGAAGTTTCCCCAAGTGCCGTTCGCTGATTAATTTTTTCTTCTTTTTTTTTTCGTCGTCGTCCTCTTCGGCTTCCGTGAATCTCGCGGGAATTCTGCGACGCTCCGCGCGCAGCGCCGAGCCGAGCAGATCGTATAGATGTCCCGAGCTGCGTGTCCGCTTAATTAGAGCGGTTGCTTGAGAATATTACGCGAGAGGTATTTTTGGCGCGCCTTGAGGCTCAATATTTATTCTAATTAAGCATTTTTCCGAGGCTGAACTCTTGCACCGCGGAGAGAGCTATTTTTAGACGAGTCTGTACGGTTCTTCGAGCTTTTTTTGAATTCGAGACGATAATTCGCTGAGCTATAAAAATCATTTTTGCATAATTTTATTTACGTAAGCCGAGCGAACAATTCTTTGTTACATGAACGGATGCATAGTAATCTATTTATTTAAATTAAATTTTCAGCGTTATATGCTTCAAAGATCATCTTCTCGACCGCAATAAGAAAGAGCGTTCGATTGTGAAAGAGTCGAGATAAAGTGTTTAGTTCAACGTAAAAGGATAAAAGGAAAATCCGTTGTTCATTATCCGAAACCACTACATAAATTACAAATTTCTCTCTGACTCGCAGTACAAGCACTCATTTGCTAAAAACATCTTAAATTCCCGAGATTTGCGCTATAAAGTACTTTTCCGAATCACCTGTCGCCTTCGTTGCTTTATTTACTTATAAATACCGCTCGACTGCTCGACAATATTTATATCATTTCCTGGTCGTAAGTAAGGCTGCTCTCGCATAAATTAATTTTCGAAGCGTTGCATGCAAATAATCCCCGCCGGCCGAGAGTCACAAAGGAAACTGCGCGCGAGATAAATATTCATAGAGGCGAAAAGGACCCGCTAATCTCGTTGATACCTATACGCGCGCACCTCTTTCTCCCCGTAGCTTTCATTGTCCGTCTCGAAACAAGCGTAAATAACAATCGCGCCGCGAACGGCAAGCTTCAATTAGCCGGAGCCGCATGAATAATTCATTCCTTTTTCGATATTTACGCGCGTTTCTAAAGGCTCGCGCGCGCGCCGGAGCCGAGAGGCGTCGATTAGCGGAGCGTTCACCTCTTTTTGTCATCGCTCGCGCGCCTCTCCGGCCGTGCAGGATATCCTTCCACCTTCCGCGCGCGCGGATTAGCATTTTTCCATAAAAATGCTAAATTCGACTCGTGTGCATCATCGGCGCGAGAAGAGAGACTCGACGGCTCGCGCGAGGAAACGGTCACGTACGCCCGAAAAATCAAGAGAGCCGCTCGCCGCTCTGCAGTGTAGCGCGCGGCGCGGGGAGGAATATACGCGCGCGCGCGCGCGCGCGGGAGAGGCCTTTTCAAGGATTTGAATTTTTTTTTTTTTTTCAACAACGACGCGAAACGACGAGGATAAAGTTTCCACGCAACCGGACTTCATTCAAATTAGGAAAAATGATTATTCTAACGTTTCCAGGCTTCCACGTGACTGAGCACGTTTGAATTAGGGATAAAAAAATTTGTTTTCGAGCTGAAACGACTGCTGGATTTATTTTTGACTCGTATCGTTTCTTGTCTGCTTTTAATTTACTCGACATAATTCGTTAGTTAAAATCTTGTTTTCATACAAGAATTACGTCGACGAATAAAAAGACTGTCTAAAAATGACTGAAATTCCTTGCAGATTATTAGCTAGATTACCGAATTAACAGCCTCGTTTTGACACAAGTGGCAAACAGTAATGACGGCAGTATAACGAATCAATAATAGCCCATAATCGCTCGAAGTAAGCCCCCCCGCCGATAAGCTTTGCTCGTTTTTTTACGACGCTCGTTTTAATGCTCGTAATACATCGCATTAATTTCGTGCCACTATTCGCGCTAATCTTCGACTTCGCTCGCGTATACTCAACTGCAGCGCTTCCAAAACAAGCCTTCGAAATCACGTCCGACCTTCGTCCGCGGCGGCGGCGGCGGCTCGTTGCGCAATGCCGCATAACGCGAGGAAAAAGCGGCCGCGGAAACGCATAATAAAAATAAAGAGCAATCGTACCTCATGGCGACTTATCGGCGAGTACGTACGCAAAAGGGAGGGTGTCAGCGCGACTGCACGCGACACGCGCGCAGGTTGCGCGCCGCTTCCGTTTTCCCGCAGACGACGCGCGGATACGTATACATCGATCGCCGACACGCGATGCGTCTATATATGTGCGTGTGGCTCTCGCTTTTTTATGCATACTCGGCCGGGTGTCTCTTATCTCGCTTAGAACAAAGTCGACTCCAGCCAAGTGCCGAGGCGGCAGACGCTTTTTAATGCGCGCCTTGGGTCAACCTTAAGGCTTTATTGGGCTTCATTGAGAGCGATTCTTTTCGACGCGAGGCGCGTTCATTGATTCGAGGGAGGCTGGTTTATTATATTGTAAGCGACCGGTTTCTTTGGACTGTTAATTTAGAACGCTCGAAAAGCGTCGAGTCATCGTTTTGACAATACTATCTAATAAATTAGAAACGTTACGTAAAAGTCAATACTGCCTTCGATTCGGCGGCGTTCGTCGCGAATTTTCAAGGGGATCGAGAGAGATAAGTTCTTGTTTACCCATCGAAAATGCAGAAGCGACAAGAGCCAATTTCACGCCAATCTGCGATAACTGATAAAATATCGGCTCTCGAGCCCCGAATCAACCCGATCGACAAAGCGGAGCGCGCGTCAACGTCCAGTTTTCGCGCTCCTCGCGCGCGCCTCCGCTCCGCCGCTGTGATTTACGGCCGCGATTTTTTCAAGCCTTTTCGGGGAGAGCCGAATTTCGGGCCGAGTCGTGACGATAAGAGGTACCCGTCTCACCGGCTATACGTCGCGATGACGCGCGTTACGTCGATTCGGATTATCGCGAGATTCCAGCCGGCGAAGAGAGAGAAAAAAAAAAGAGGTTGTCGTCGAATTTAACACCCTCGGAGAAAGTTCGAATTTCTCGGCGGCGCTCTCGATTTCGGCGGCTTAGTCAAACCGCGGCTGTGTCCAGACCGCGTCTAAGCGCCTTTGGCCGCTCGAGTTTCAGAAAACACTCAAGAGCAACAGCCTCTCGGATCCGATGTAATTCAGGCGGTAGTTTTTGAGCCGGAGAAACGGAGGAACTCGCCGCCGTAAGTATATACTTTCGTACGGAGCGCGCAATAGAAAACGTACTCTTACCCCGCCTTAGAGCGCGGAATCGAGAGGAGGAAAAAGGTTACACGCTTCGCGCCGATAAAACTGCAACGTAAACGCGGGCATTATTTAAACAAGTAAATAAACCGCCGGGCTCGAGATTCCAGCACCAGCCAGACCAGCTCTCGCGCGCGCGCGCGCCGCGAGAGCGGGCTTATAAATTTCAAGCTCCTCGAAAGCCATTCGTTTCCCTCAAATATAAAAGCCGAGCGCGCTCGAGAAACGGCCGGCGCGCCGCAATTTGCCGCCTCGAAAATTGCGGCGCGGCGACGGCGGCTCTCGACCTCGAATTTTCGCCGCGAAAAGAGCTTTCATTCCGCGCGTCGAGGCGCGAGAGAGCCCGGATAAAAACAAAGAAGACCGCTCTCGTGCTTCTCTTCTTTTTTTTTTTTGTACGCTCGACCTTAGCGTTTCCCGAGATCCCGCGTCGATAAACGCGAGGTATCTCGTTTTTAGGCGAGCCGCCGCCGCCGCCGCCGCGGAGCGACTTCACTTTCACTTCTCGATCATCTGACGGCCGGCTGAGAGCTGGCCGGAGCGTCCGTTTGGGGGACTTCGCGGATGAAAAGCTGCCCCGCGGCCGGCTGTTCGAGAAAAGTCGCGGATGATCTCCGCCGACTGGGAGGTTTTCGAGAGGGTTTAGGGGCTTTATTGGTTTTTTTGTTCTTCAAAATTAACGACAAAATCTTTCCCCGAGCAACGAAATCGAATCGAAAAAGGAGTATTTCCTAAAAACGTGTGTATATTATTTACGCGCGATAAATTATCGCTTTATTGCAAAAGGAAGTAACGTTTCCTTGTTGCGGCTAATAATCGTTTTTCTTCGAGATTATTTTATCTCAAGCGTTCAATTATTTAAATGTAACCTTTTAAATGAATGCGCGCGCATTCTTCGATCGCAAATCAAGAGACAGTATTTTATCGTTATTACGTTTGTCGAAACGCAGCTCATTTTCACCCAGAGATTAAAATTAAAATTTCAAATTTTAGATGACAGCCTGTTATGTTCTTATGCTAATTCCGTCGCGTACTCACTGAAAACGCGTGCAAAAATAACCTGTTTTTAAATGCTAATTGACACTTTTTTCTGCATCGCACTGAAAATAACATCAAACAACAATCGTTCGGAGATCATTCGCGAAGCTAAAAAACTGTCACCTCTTCGCGATCCTCTTGAATCGGGGGGGAAAAAAAAAGGACGTCGTTCCGCAATTTCTAGCGACGAAGCGGTAAACGAAAGATTTCTAAAGCTACCCGCGTTATTAATAACCTCAAAGCGGTTATTTACTCCTCGAGATTCGAAAAAATCGAGAAAAACACAGCTCCTTACTCCTTCCAACAGACGTAAACAAGAAGCACAGCGGCGCGGCAACCTCCTCTCTATTTCTCACGCGTTCACTCACTCTCTCGGCGCGGAGAAAAAGCAGAGTCGCGCGCGCGCGTTTTCCGCGGAAAAGCGGCCGCCCGTCCAGTTTGTCTCGGCGCGCCCGCAACGGCATCTCGCCCGCGCTGCCTACGAAAAAGGCCGCCGCCGCCCGGAATTTTGGAAGCCGCCCAAAATTCCTCGGGCTCTCGACGTCCTCGGCGCTTGCACGCAAGTCGCGCGCCTGCGCCACTTTTGCGAGTATATACGCGCGCGGACGACTACTCGTCGCGCCGAGCGAAAAATTTACGCGACATCGAGCGAGAGAGCCTTCGGCCGCTGCCGCTTCGTAAAGCTTTTTCGATTCCGGCCGGGAGGGAAAACGGGTTTTTCGGCGCGTCTCGAGATCGCTTTGCCTCTGGAGATCGGGATTTACGAGTGGCGATCCTAGCGGTTAAGTAAATCGGGGTTTCGAGCGGGCCTTATGACACAGGGATGACATAAGACGAGCTTAGATTTCTCAATAGCTTCGACGAGATGCAATTCCGTAGGATGATGCGAAAGTTTACGCGTTCTCTCGACGCTAATAAACGGGCACCTATCGCGCCTCGTTAAAACGAGCGAGCTCGCGGCAAAACTAGTTCGGAAATTTATTTTTAACCCGCTTTATCTAACTCATGCCTCAAGTGCATATCAACAGACTCGGCTAGACCCGGCCGTCTATAAAAAGAACTCGTTCTCGCCCGATGAAAAAAGGCGCGCGCGCGCACTCGAAACGCGGCTTGTCTCGCCGCGCAGAAAACTCGCGGCGCGAATATATCCAGCTGCTCCCGCGAAATTTCTTCGTTTTGCCCGTCGCGCGATCCCTTCGCGTTCGCGCGGGCTCTCTCGCGCGACACTTTTTTTCCTCCGTCTCTCTCTCTCTCTCGCGCGCGCGCGCGCGCGAACTTCGGAGTGCTCGCGTGCGGGCTTACGTAATTACCCGGCGGGGGACGACGACGAAGACGTCGTTACATAAAAGACCAGTATATTTCGAGCGGCGGCGCGTTTGCGCGGGCGAATTTGACTTTTCGCGCGCGTCCGAGAGAGAGAACGACTCGCCGGCTTTTCGGCCGCGGCGCGCGGCATCGGTCAAGGACTAAGCGTTTTTTGCCGCCGGCCGAGTCGAGCGGCGAGGCCCTTTTTATCGAGCGAAAATTCGGAGAGGAAAGGAGCCCGGGGAAACGAGCGCTTTATTTAATTGTACGGGGCGCGAGTGCGTGCGGCTCTGCTCGAAAATTCGAGCGGTGTATTCCGAGACAGGCCCGAGCGTCGGCTTGGGCACAGTTTCGTTCGTCGGGAGTATCTTGCGAGTTGAAATGGAATTCGCGGAAGAATTGATAAAAATTGATTTACCGGTTGATCGATTGATGCGACGTCTGATTTGAGTAAAGTTTTTAAAAAATAACTCGAAACGTAGTGCACAAAAATCGAATGTTACTCGAGTGTTTAGTTTTGAAACTTGAAGGATTCATAAACAGACCGAGACTGAAGTACGTCTTTGAAGTTTAAGCGAAAGGATCACTTGCTCAAGATCACTAATTCATAAAAATCGCTAAACCACTGTAAAAGATATATACCCCCGTCGTACATAGAATTCACAATCGATATCGAACGTTCTTAGAAGCGGTTCGATAACTTACAAATTAAAGCACCAACGTCGCTCGCTCTCGCCTCCGCTCCTCCTCGGGGAGGGGGCAAGGGAACTTTTCTCGGCGAGCGCGCACCAAGTTTCTAAGCCAAAGTCCGGGGCGTCACGTTTCTGCACAGCGGATAATTTCGAGCTCGCTCGTGAAAAAAAAAAAAGTCTTGAAACCTTAGCATCGCCAGCCGGTCGGTCACCGGATCTCTCTATCTCTCTTTCTCTCTCTCTCGGCGCTGCCCGCGTATACACACTGTTTACATCTGCCGGCGGCGGCGTCGGCGCGTCGCGGCACACAATTCCCTCGGAAAAGAAAAAAAGAAAAAAGATAAACTGTAACGCGCGAAACCCACGCACACAGCGTAAACAAACGACGTCGACACGGTGTCCCGGCGGAGAAAGCCATCTCGGACTGCGTAAAGCCGGCTCGAGAAGGCAGAGAGGCGAGGAGGGTACGGCGGCACACGTACCTTAGCTCTGGCTGTGGCGCGAAGCAAGAGGCAGAGCGGACAACACACACTGCGGATATCAAAGAGCGCTCTCTCTCTCCGTTCTCTCCTGAGCGGTGGCTCGTGCTAGACTGACTGCTGCCTCGCTGCTTCTCCGACCGCCAGTCGAGTCCGCGCGCGCGCGCGCAACAGAGAGAGAGAGAGAGAGAGAGAGAAATCGCCGAGGAGGAGGAGGAGGTGTGGGTATAGTCTCGTGCGCGCTCTCGCGCGCCCTCGTCATCCCATTCGCCGCGCTCTCGCGGCTCGACTGCTCGCGACTGTTTGTGTGCGCTTGTGTTGCGCCGCGAGAGTCTGCCTTCCTTCTCTCCTTCTTGCACGGCGTGTGTGTTCCTTGCGAGCAGCCGATGCGACGCGCCGTAACCCCGAGTGAGAGGGCCTCTTTGTCGGGGCGAGAACGAGCTGGACCTCCGCTACTCTGCCTTCCGTTTTTGCTTTTCGCTTTTGTCGGCGAGGGGCGCGCCCGCCGAAGAAACGGGGACTTTTCGTAATTAAGGAGGGCTAATTTGACAGCCGGGCCCCCCGACGATTTTTTAGGAGGGGGGGAGGGGGGGCTAAAAAAGTCGCCGACAGCCTCGCCGGGAGGATCTTGATCTTCGGCTTGATGCATCTCTTACTTGATGCAATTATTTATGCAGCTATCTCGTTTATCAGCATTATTTTTTTAGGGAACGGGGTTCGTATAAAACCTGAAATGAAATAAATTTCTTTCAAATGAATCTTAAGGCTTAGTTTTGCCAGAAACATCTTCATTAAATTCGCATCATTTGTACGCGTCTCCTAAAGAAATGCAGAGTTTTCTTCTGCAGCGTCATTAAACAGCTCGTTACTGCGCTCATTTTTTGGAAGAATGACATTGCGCGTACAATTCAGTTTCTTCATTTTTTTTCTGCCTTTTGTTCGAAGGGGGAATCGCGAATGTGGAACGAGTTTTTCATTGGTCACTTGAGAAGATACTTTGGAAAGTCTGAAATCGTGTCAAGAGGTTGAAACATAACAAGCTTTTAGTCAAACAGTGTATTTGCCTTCGGATGAAGATATCGATTGCTTAGCTATTTAATTATCTAAATTCTAACAGAGAATTCAATTGTGAAAGACTTCTAAATTACCTCCCTTTGCTTGAAAATAGCTCGTTAATTTAACCACAGCTCTTAAATTAAAATTAGCAGAAACAATCACAAGACTACAATAATTGATCAAACAAAGCGAACGAACAGTTTTCCGTTCGATCGAGCAAAGTACAGCTGAAAATCATTAGCGTTTCTAGGCTGCAAGAAGAACAAGCGGACCCAGAAGCCATCGAGCAGCGCAGCAACGCTTCCTCCTCGGCGTTTCCCTGTTCTCCATATTCCGCGGCACGACAACTCTCGAGGCTAATACGTTTTGCCGAGATAATGGGGAAAGATACCCCCCATGAATTTTACATCAGGCCGCAATTAGTGCACGAAACCGATAAGGGGAGTTTACGTCGAGAGAGAGAGAGAGCGGAGCAGCGACTGCTTCGACGTTTATGACCTCCCTTCGACCCTTAAGCTTATTAACTATACGTGCTTGCGCCTCCGCCGAATCCTTCACCTTTCCCTTTCTCCGAGAGGATCGTTGCGCCGCACCGTCGCGTGCAGGCCAACGAAGCCGCGCTGCGCGCAGTGTGTGTGTCCGCCAGCCCCGCGATCGACGTTTTTGTAAATACATAAGCCGATAAGACGAGCCCCTGGCTCCGAGTGTATCTTATCTCGGGCTCCTGCGACAGCGTTGACCTAACGATATAGGAGCGATTGCGAGAGATGCAGTTTTCTGCTTTCGTGGCGCTCGCTTTTTTCTTCATTTTAGTGAGAAGCGATCGATCGATTTATCCATGTTTTATTTACATTTTAAATGTGATGGGTATATAATAAAGAATTGGATGAATTAATTAAAAATAGCTATTCGAATTATTAGGAATTTTGTGCAATTGTGAAATAGCAGTTAGAAACGCATTCAACGAAGAAATTAATTAATTGCCTCATAACATTTTACAATTGCAAATTAAAGTCCGTCTTATTACCACAAAGTAACATCCAATCGACTAAAGAACGCATATGTCAGGGGGTCATTGTCGGAACGGAATGAAAGAAGAGCCACGCGAACACGCGAAAATCAAGCTCCGCTTTGAAGAAAAATCCAATTTAGATACAGTCAATCGAAGCCGCGCGATTAAAAAGAAAAGGACGAGCTTTCGCGCGCTCTCCCGCGTCACCGATGCAGCGCGCAAATTGCTTCGTAACAGCAGCTCTCGCGGCATTTCACCCATAAAGCGCCGAATGAAAAACAAATCTGTTCACGCGGCTTGTGCGCGAACAACGGCGAAAAAAAAAAAAAAAAAAGAGTCCGCGCTCTTACGCACACACACCTGGCCTGCTCCAGTTTTATTAACGAAGCGGGTAGGAAGTGCGCTCCTCTCGTCTCTCGCGCGAGATCTCAATTAAAATCGCGACGATTGTGTTCCGAAAGAGTTCGTTTTTTTCTTTTCGGCCCGACTCGCGGAAGGTTTTACGGCTCGTGCGTCAGTCGCCGAGTCGCGGAGGTTTAAACAGCCGACATGTTTCCGAGCGCGGCTGGAATTACGAGTCCGCGCGAGCCGAGAGCGGCTAAGGACTTCTTGGAAATTTTCGTTCGCGGGGCTCGTTTAGGCTCGAGAGATGACTGATAAACTCGCGGTGGCCGTTGCAGCGGAAGTTTTTTTTTTCGGCGTTTCTGTCGTTGCATTGTGGCGAGCCTTATCCTTATCTGCCTGAAATATAATGCGAGATTAGAAAGTCAATAAGCAGGAGCAACTCGATGTATCTTTTGGGCGATAAGAAGATTATTATAATTCCTTAATAATTTGTTCGACGTACATATTTGTTCTTTCGCTTTTCTTCTTATACGAAAGTACTGAATGCACTCTGTTGTTAGAAAATTAAAAGGTTTGCATTTTAATTTTAATCATAATGCGTTCAAAAGAGTAAGTTTAACATGAATGGAGGAACAAAATCAATTCCAATTATTAAGACTCTCTAGCGATTTTTATTTGTCTTCAGTCAATTAAGTCAAGTTTACGAGAGGATTTAAAATGCAGAAACTCGTTCAGATCTAATTATTTCATCGAGAATTCAAATTTAACGATTTAAAATGCTAACATCATACGATGGCTCATTGGTTTAATGTAACTCGTTAAGTAAAAGAGTTTTTTTTTTCACAGCTAATATCGCGTAAGAACAAACTGTGAAACAAAAAACCAATGATCTACGTTTCAATTAGCATTATAAATTTTCAATTCTCATAATCTTCCATTATCTGAAAATCACTGACTTTTCAATGCATCTCGATTTTTCCAGAATTCGCCACATTTTCCTTCGTGGAAAATATTTTTGGTCTCACTTGCATTCCTCCCCATTTCTCACACCACCTTTCTCACGGAAATACCGGCCCACGTTCCTGAAATCCCCGATTCCAAAGCATCCCGCTCACTTATCCGGGCGACGCTTTTATTTGCGAGGCGGGCGATTTCTAACTTTTGCGCGCGTCGAAAATGACGGCGCTTCGTCGAGCGGAGCGTCGACCTCGGCATCGTTATTTTCGGTCCGTTAAAAATTGCAGGCCGCCACGGCGATTAGAGCGCATTAGCGCCGGATGCGCGCACCGAGCTTTTCGAATTATAGAGCGCAAATCTTGCGGCCGCGACGGACTCTATAAATGGCCGAGTTCCTCCGTTCAATTGGATTCGGGAGCCACTTGGGGATACGCGCATTTTGAATTGCGCGTCCTTTCAGACGTTGCAATGAGAGTTGGCTTCGGAGTCGAGAAGTTTCGCGGATACACTTTGTGTTAAATAAAGACGAGTTCGGCTTTATAATTTGGAATTCACATTGTTAAGTGTAATTGGTCTTAACAATGCGAGTGATCTTATACAAAGAGTATAATTGCCCACGACTTTATGAATATTTTATGATGCAAAAGTATAAAAAGAAAAAAAAAAAAAAGATTTCTACGCGGAATCGAGGATTTGAGTAGTCGCGGGATTTCCGAACGTGCACGATATGAATTTGTTTACTTTCTTTTCGATAGCTTTATCTTCTCTCGCGTGCATTCAGTTAATGTCAGCTTAATCTCTTAATTATCATTTGTCAGTAATTGTTTTGCTTTTGATAATGCGAGTATTTTTGCAGTAGAGAATGGGATTACTATAAAGACATCATCGATTACTCTGAGACTCTTGATACAAACAAGTTATGTTCTAGGTATGACTGTAATTAAGACGGCATTGTACTTTCGAATAATATTTAAATCTATATACTGAATTTGTAACCGTTCTGATTCGCAATGGCTAAATCGTAACTTGTAAAAGGAAATGACAAGATCTATTTGCAGAATACCGGTAATTTTATAGTCCAAGAACACAAGCACGTTGAAATTACAATATGACAGTACTCGACTGTCCGTGCAAAATATTTAGTCGAAAAGAATCTTTGTTTTACCACTGGTTTTCCCCTTTATCTAAACGAAATACCGCAAACTAAACAGATTCCGTAAATTAACATAAACATCATAAAATTACAATTAATATTCATTATTTGCGGAGCGTGTCAAAAAACACGTACACCTACAGTCCCAACTCAGCTTTTATAAATTCGACAGCTCGATAAAGCCATTCGGCGTCTAAAATCATTGCCGAGCGTCATCATCAAAACAAACCCGTGCCAGCCAAATGACACCGCGCGCGCGCGCGGCGATTCCCTCGGCATAAACTCGCGTAATCCCGGAGAGGACAGAGGACGAGCCACCTGCTTTGTATTCCCACGCCTCTCCTCGTCCGCCTCGTCATCCGTCAAGTGGATCGGCGCCGATTATTATCGGCCGCCTCCGATCGTCAGAAAAATACGCTGCTCCCCCGCGGCTCATTGTCGATTTCTGTCGCGCGCGCAAAGTGAAAAAGGAGGAAGATTCAATGTCGCCCCGGCTGCCTCGTTATCATAATTTCCGGCTCTCGAAGCCCCGATGATTTAGAGGCGAGAGGAGTGCTCTCTCGCGCAAGATCGTAAATACCGGTTAATGAGATGGAGCAGACGCCTCGCAATAATCGCGCTGTAAAAAGGTTACGACTCCGTCGTCGTCGTCGTTGCTTCGTTTTTCCTGCCTAGAGGCGATGATGCGCGCTTATTTTCTTTTCTTTTTTTTTTTCGAAGCGATGCACGCCGAGATTAAACGACAAAAGGAATGGGTTTATGCTAAGGAGGCTTCGGGTTCGTTTATCGAAACCGTTTTGCTTTTGAGGCCGCTCGGGGAAAACTGATGATTCGCGGACGCTTTAGGATGCACGGCGAACTTTTGCTCCGTAATACAGATCTTCAGACGATTAGGCGGATTGAAATTCTTTGGGAACGAGGTAACATTTGTCTTTGTTCATTTTTTTATTTGTCTACGTTACAATCTTTATATACCAGAATGCATGAAAAATTTTCAGTTAAGGAAGTGAAAATTATTTTTTTCTGTTTTTTCGTTTTAGCCGAATATATCCCATAACCTGTAATTGAAATGTTTTAATCAAAGGCTCATCTACTATCCCAGAAATTTTATACTGCTTCAGTTATATTAAAGTGAATCAAATATTATTTTTGATTATTAAATATTGGAATTTATTCGATTCCAAGCACATTCACATTAAATTTAATATTCCGGTCGAAAAACATTCTAGTATCGAAAATAGAAGTTTATTTTTAACCTTAATTACTCACTTTACTCTTCATTTTCCCCCCCAAAAAACGTACGAGTGCAGGAAATTCAATTCGGCGGTCGAAAAACCGAGTTACGAATCGCTCCGCCGCAACATTCTCGCGCCGCGGGGTTATTTTAATCAATATCAAGATCGCTCGTCCAATTAAAAAAAAAAATCCCCCAGAAGCGAGCGAGAGCTCTGGCAAAAGCGGCAGAATTCCGGCGAATTACGCGTCGCGGTCAGCGACCTCGAGAGGCGACGGATCGCCATAATTTCCGACGCGAATCTCGGGCACCTACACCTCGCTCCGTCGCATCTGCCGAGGAGTGAGTCACTCGAGAAAAAGGAAGCAGAAAGAGAGAGAGAGAGAGAGAGAGAGAGAGCGAAGCCGAGGAAAGAAAGACTGATTCCCCAGTCAATCGGGCGGCTCGCTCGCCTCGATCCCTCGTTATCCTTGATTCGCAATGCGATGCACACGACTCGGCACCGCGGCGGCGGCGGTTTGCTCTTTTATTTCAAGCTCCGCGCTTCTCTCTTTTTGCGCAGCTCTCTTTCTTTCGACTTTCCGAGCTTTTCGGCGTGCGTTCTTACTGGCGGCCGCGGTCGCGCTCGCGTTTAATTCAAGACGCGTGTAAGAGAGCGCTCCGGCGCTCGACAATGGGTCGCTTGCGTTCGACGGTCGGTTAGTCGAGGCGAGGAATTATTTTCGGCTTTCCTCGCTCGCTTGTGATCCGGCGCCGCGTACGTCCGCGGTATGTGGATTTATTAAATGGGTTTTTACTCCAATCGTGGAAGAAATTTACGTTTTAAAGTTAATCTGTACAAATGTACCGAATAAAATGTGGAAATGTAAAAAAATATTGTAAGAAAAGTAAATAGTAAGATTTTTTGATTTGTAGGATGTTACGTTTTGTACGAAATCTGGGCGAATTTATGCGATTTCGTGAAAGAAATTTTTTAAAATACAGAAAATATGAAAGATAGAAAGTTTACTTTATAAAGTAACCAATTTATAGGAATATCCATATATAGCGACAATTTAATTCACCACAAAAGCAAATAAAGTAGGTAATTTATTATGTAGAATAATTACATCAAAATTGTAATAAATGAATGACAAAAAGTACTGTATATTTAGATGTAAAGTAAAATGATATGTTGAAAATTGAAGATACGATCTTTTCTTGTTAAGCAAAGCTGCTTACCCGTACAAAGCAGCTCTTAGAATCAGCATAATCCATAAGATTTTATTGGAAAATTTTCTACTTTTATTCGACTCGCGATGCTTATAAAGCAATATAATAACGACTCGCCTCACGTAAAGCATTCGCCAAACGATCGATACTCGACGCAACGCCTCAGATACATTAAGCACTAAAAATAATTTCACATTTATCAAAGCGCGATTAGCTGAATAAAGTTAGTTGGCATTATTAAAAGCTTTAAAATCCAAGATTTTATACGGCTATCGCCGTTACATTCCATTATCTACGAAAAGCATAAATCTGAATTACAAATGATTGCGCGCGCACGATGGTTATTCCTCCGAACGAGCCGTTCGAGAAAATCGTATGCGACAGTTCATAAATTCTCCTCGGCGGCCGAGGCTTTTTTGAGCCATCAATAAAATTTCCTCCTTCGATCTCTTCCCTTCCCTTCCACTCGGCGCGCGCTCTTTCTTCGTTTCCCGCGCATAACCGACCGGCTGATAGAATCGCAGTGGCGCTCCGATGATGGAGGAGAGAAAAAAGTAAATAGGCCGAGGAAAAGAGGAAGGCACTGCTTTCCTCTCTCTCTCTCAGTGCAAATTGCCCGCTATTTATTATCCCCCTTTAATTCGCGAGCGAATCGAATGCTAGATTTCGAGTTTGTGCACGGGTGGAAAATGTAACGAGCCGCTTATTTTATTACTAAATTGTATGGTATTAATGCGGGATTACAGTGATTTTATGTAGTGAAAAGTTATAAGCACACCTTCAAAAAAATTACTGTAATTTTTAGTTCGAGAGCCACGTCTTTATGGAAATTATTATAATTTCACTGCAATCTCGAAAAGTTTTACGGCCCGTTAAAGGAAACTTTATTGTATAATAATTTAAAGTTCTTTAAATTTTTGCTTTATAGTTCCGAGCAATTATTATTATATCATGGTTTATTCAAGTACATCTATATTATAATTTTTTATACTACTAAACCTCAGTAATATTCAAAAGGTTTTATTCCGAAACTGACGGCAATTGCATCAAGCTGCATACAAAAAATGTACAGCTGTATTACAAGTCAAAGATCAGGTTTTATTGTTACTTCATATAATTAACTTGCTTGATAAGATCTTTATTTCTCAAATTTTTCCAGACTTCCATCTCAAAATAACCTGCATATTTATTATCTTTTTTTTTTTATAATTTGGAAATAACTTTAGATCAAGGTTACAATGAATCAACTCTTAATTTATGAAACTGGTTCGACGTCACGTACAATTTCGAAATGTACGAACCCGAACAAAATAACTCTTACTGCTGACCTTAAACTTTGGCCAATTAAAGAATTTTGCATTAAATTTGCTATATAAATGCTTGTATAAAAAGCAGCTTTTGTTAAATTTAATTGTCGAAACCGAAAAAATCTGCATCGATCTAATAGTGACTTTAAGCAAATCAATCAATTAATTTGCTCGAACGCGCCACCTAATTGTTTATTCTAATTGTCATGTAAATGCTTTCCTCTGATCAATTATGCTGAATTCGCCTCGATTCTTCTTTCTACGTTACGATTACAGCATGTAATAAGTCGGTGGAATCGATTGATCATAACGTACACTGTTTAAAAAGGCAAATCCTTTAACAGATCGACCGGCGGGGATTACGCGAGAACTGATTTAAAAAACCAATCTTTATTCATCGAAAATCCAAGGCCTCTCGACTCCTCTCCTCCGCGATCCTTTTAGCGGATAATTGTACTTTTTCAGCCGATCGAGCAGCGCGCAATTTCATCGTTTCGCGATGACACTCGGCAAGTAATTGCGACGAAAAAAAAAAAAAGAAAAAAAAAACAACAGTCGAACCGATTAAAATCGCAAATGATAACGAGACGCGCGACCGCAATAGCGAATTCTACGGAAAAGCAATTTGCCTCTCCTTTTCTCGTCTCCCGCCTCTCTCTCCTCGCTTTTTTTCTTAATGACAGAGGTGGAAAAAAAGGAAGAAGCGGCAGCAGCAACAGCAGCAGCAGCGAGAGACAAAGGCTCCATTTTGCGGCGATTAAAATCTTATATCGACGTCTCCGCGTAATTGCGGGAGATTAATGCGCGCGACGTCGCCTGGAGAGGAAGCGAAGAAAAGTCCGCTCTCTCGCGGGAGAGGAAGAAAAGAGGCAATTTCACGTCGTCGTCGTCGCCGCCGCCGCCGAGCCTCGCGAAACTGTGATTCGAGGCTGTCGCTTCGGACTTTCACGCGCTATTATGCGAGTATACTGACCTATCTGTCTCGAGTGGATCGTTACACAATTTCTACGCTTTTCCTAATGCCGCTAATCGATTCCGAGGCTCCGGTGCTTCTCTTTTCAGCCTTATGGAATATATATTTGGAAATCGAGAATTTCGCAAGGCAGAGCTGCTGCACGGAATATTCGGGGTCCTTGAGATTTTGAAGGCAGAGGATCGATCTTTAAGAAACGGCCCTCGTCGCCAATTTAATTGAAAGCACACACATGTATATATAGTTGTATTTTTAAACCGATATCTCGAAACAGTGTTTTTATCGAATACACATTGAGAAAAGTGTCTTCCGAGACGTTAATCATTAGCAGCGTGAAATCGGAAGAAAGTCCCCGTGAGGTTAAACGAACGGTTCTGCAGCGCGCGTCAGAGTACCTGCATAAATCATTCGTACCATAATTCGTCCGATAACTATCTCGGTAATTTTATGTATTATAAATTTAGCCCCGCACAAAGAGTACGAGAAATAAGCGTGCGAAAAATAATAAAAAAAATATATATGCCTTTGAATTAAATTACATATCCTTCGCGCCGTGTTTCGAAACAATTTTTAATCCAAGTAAAGTGTCCAACGCAATAAATCAGCAAACTGACCCTTCAAAACATGTACATCTTAAATAATTGGAAACCAATTGTCCATCTAATAAAGCTTCGATACACGAACCTTCCGCGGCACGTCATAAAAGTTAGAAATTTCCTCAGAGCTGCGCATAAACTCCTAAAAGCCCGCATTCGCGTCCGAGTTCGCGTCAGCTTTGGGTTAGACGTCAGCGAAATGCTCAGCCGACGTTTAATCACTCCGCGACCGCTTCCTTTTTCTTCCGTACAAAGCGAGAGAGCGTCGAGGTTCCGGGGCGCCGGCCGAGGTAACGCAAAGCTGCGAATTGCTCAACGATCCGGCGCGTCGAGGAAGTGACCGCGCTCTCTAATGTACGAACTGTCGCGTGCCGCAGCTTTTGACGTCAGGAGGCGCCGCCGGGAGCGCGACACTTCGCCAATAAAGCCGAGCGGCAGTGCCCTTCGACCGAGTCGCGTCGTTATCTAACGGCGGCCACGTGATCTTTGCGAAAGTTGACGCGAGAGCGATATTCGTCCGCCAAGTGCAGACGCCGTGACGTCGCCGATGACTGAACTGGCTTTTTAAGGGAGTCAAACTTTAGAGGTGAATGATATATATATATTTCGAGCTTGTTTTTTAGCGGAAATTTACCGACGCTCGCTCGAATCGTTCTAATTCAACTGCCTGTAAAATGGCCAACTTGCGAGACGAGTTGGGAATCATCGAGACGTGAATTCGGGGCGAATTCTTCCAGTAAAAGAAGCTTATAGAGATTTATAGAGGTTGATTTAGAAAATTTTTTAATAAAAAGCTTAATTTTTAAGCAATTTGGAAAAATGAAAAATAGAAACATAAAGTATGATTTCAATCAATTGAAATTCATAATACACTTTGATAATTTACAATAAAATACAATTTTATATATATCAGACTTAAAAAATACAGCTGATATTCTGGTATATAATATACTTTGTACTGAATTTTCCATATGTATGAATGTTTTTAATATAGAATAAATTTAGTAATTTTAACTTTATACACACGACCGAGAAATGGAATTTGGTTATTCATGCATTAAATATTGACTTTAAAAATCAAACATGAATATAATGTTTATGCTGATTTTAACGTATAAACAAAATATCACACCACATAAAATTATTATTTTATGTCTACATTTTTCTTAAGAGTTTACCTCTAAAGTTTATGTAAAATTATTTGCATTTATTTTTTCTTTAATTTTATAACTTACAAGTAACAGATAGATTGTGTTTCTTTTGTACAAAACTATTGTCATTTTCCATTCTTTGCGAATTATCATCTAGTTATTTTATCCTAGTGTTTCTGCTCCTGATAAGTTATCCATAAGTTTGTTATCCATTCTGTAAGCAGCCTGAAGTTCTCTAACATATGTTAAAACATACTCCCATTTTTTCTACACAGCTCGTAATTTCTGTCTTTTTCGTCTAGCCAATAATGATTGGCTCTTTCCATATTTCCGCATCTTATCCTAAGCTATCTTTTAATAGATTACTTCCTGGTTTTGCTTCACTTCACTTGCTTCTTTGCATTTCCTGTACTGATACTTGTTTCCACCATCTTCACGCTTAGCCTTATTCCATCCTTTCCTTTATCCTTTTGTTTTTCTTGCAGGTATTTTTTCTGTCTGTTTCCTTATAAACTATATGTTATGCTGATGCGTTAAAATCTAAAACTAATAGTCACCACTTCAGATAATGTCTTTATCTATTTATCTTTTCAAACTTCCTTCCACCTCCATAATTTATCTTCGCTGGCCACTACATTCTTTACCATATAATCAAATAATAACTTCCATCTCTTAAAATCATTTTTGTCGTATGTTTTCCTTAACTTCAGACTAATCCAGCTGCCGCTATCCGTTTCTTCCTTAATTCCATAATATTTTCCTTGAAATTGCATTCTTTGGTAAACCAAAGGTCTTCAGAATTTAAGTGCTTCTACTTCAACAATTTGTTTTTCTTCCCAGCGCTACTTTCTGTTTTTACTCTTGCTAATTTTGTTAAATGCAAAAATCTATATTTTTTCGCTGCCTAATGTTAGGTCTCTTTACTACGACTAGTGACTGTTATAAAATAATGCAGACTTTTAAAATTTTACGAAAAGCTTGAAAAACTTGAAAGCATTTGAAAATCTATTTTTTAAAGGAAGCCGTATATAAAAATGCCGCTAGTTTTGAAAAGTTACGTGCTGATCGAGCATTCGTTAAACAAAAAAGTGTCTTGTTGTTATGTAAAATTTGATTACATTTTATTACACGCTTGCAAACTAGAAATATTTTATGTAACTGAACTTTATGTAAATTATTTCCGAATGGAAATACGAGAAAATGGACGTCTATATTTTCTGGCCAGTTGTTTTGCTCTTAGCCTTCATAAATCTACTGGAACGTTTCAGATTAGTATTCTTTTTGCGTGCATTTTCTTCCTCCTCTTAAGCCGAACCCACTTCGAAAAACAAAAAAAAAAAAAAAAAAGAAAAAATGCAACATTTTCTACAAACAAATCTCCGCTCCAAGCCGTATCCTGATTTTCTCCATAAATCCTCTCTTTCCAGACCGGCGGCCAGAGAAAACTTTAAACTCCAATCACGAGCGTAACGCGTAAACGAACTGTTCCTCCCGCGGAAAAACACCGCGCCGAGAGAGCCGCTAAATGCAAAGTTCGAGACGCGGAGCCCGCATTAACTTAAGCCGCTCGACTTTCGTCCGGTGCCAGGCCGCAATCTCCACGAAAATCCCGCGCGAAACAAAAACCCGACCGCTCGAAAATATAGCCCCCGGCGGGGCTCGCCTCGTAAATAATAAAGCCGTTGAATAAAATTTCGAGCGCGCCGTTTTACCGGATGCGCGTCGTTTTCCCGCGGCGCTCTTCGCTTCCGCGCGAGAGCACATATACAGCCAACCTGTCCGCGGCTTTTTCCGAAACCCGTTTTTCCCCCGTTTGCGGAAAAAAATCGCGCCGACGCGAGCAGTCGATGAACCTTGGCGTGGGTGAGGGAGCGCGAGACTGATTTGGTACAGGCGGTTAACGCTGCCAGTGATCCCGCGGTGGGATCTTTTATTGAAGCGACAAAATCCCAGAGCCCCATTAGAGCGCTTTTTAAGGGGGCTCGGATGGCTTTCTCGTTCTTTTGAGAAAGATAATAAGCTGAATTTATGTTGCGGCTTGTCTGATGAGAATGACGATTCAACCTCCTACGCTTGGATTTATGAAATCAGTTGCAGTTGTAGGAGGATGAAGGAAATAATGAATTCTTATGGAAAATGTCTTTTGTCTCGACAAGTTAAATTTTGCTATAAATTTGTGGGATTTTAACAATTATTATGTTATTAATATATATATACTAGTCTGTAGTATAAAATAAGGTCGCATCCAGCCATGCAGCAGAGTGAATGAAAAGCTAAATTAAACGCTGTAATTTATATATTTAAAATTATTCTTGCGTATACTATCTTTTAAAATGTGCTGCAATATAAATTGAATAAACTCTCTGCTTATTCCATAAATAATGAATCAAACATTATTAAGTTTATTTTTGATGTTTTCAATCCAATAGTCTTCCACATTTACCGCCATTCAAATTTAAAACGAATTTAATTATCTTTTGAAAGTTGCATACTGCAACTTAATTTTCGCTCCATCAATCGTCACCTCAATCGCGGCAAAAATAATAACTTATGGTGAATCATCTTGGGTTTTCTGTCCGTAGGTATTCCCTAGAATAAAAAAGTACAAGGTGTTATCTAAGCTGGTAAGCTCTACTAATAAAACATCAGTGTTTTCTCCACACACTCTTATACACTCTCTGCCTCACCGTATATACGTTCACGAAATCATGAAGAACTTGCAAGTAGAACGAGTTGAGCACGACGGCGGCGGCAACAGAAAAGCAACTGTACCGATGATTTGGTTAGCCTCACCGGCAATCTGAACCCATTTACTTTCAGCGCGCACCCACAGACACCAACGCCACACGCTCGCACACGTCCACCTTTATAAATGTGATTCGCAGACGTTCATTACCTGGCTCGAAAAAGAAAACAAAAGAGCCGACTGGCCGGGAAAAAAATACAAAAGAAAGGGAACGCCAAGACGACGACGGCGCCGGCAAACTCGTGATATTGCGATCTCTCTCTCTCTCTCTCTCTCTCTCTGTATATACGAACAAAGAACTTCCGAATGGACTCTCTGCCTGTCTTTTCTTCTCTTTTACGATTGCTTTTTTCTTCGCGTACCTCGCGATACACTTGATCCGCTCTCGGTGAGTGTGGTCACGTTAATCGCCGCGAGGAGAAATAGTTTTTTTTTCTTTCTTTTTCATCGAAGGATCCGTTCCGATGGAGGAGGTTTACCGATAGCGATCTCGACTTTGGCTAATCGAAATCTCAAGACGATCCTTCATCCCGGACGGGAAGCTGTTTTTCTTGCCGAGCTTTCAATTATCAGGGTTTAAATGCTTCGTTGGGAATCCGCGATGATGCAAGAATTTTATTATTTTCGTATTATGATATTTTAGAAAATGAATTGAAAAGCTTACGACTCATGAATTAACTATGAGCGTTATATCGTTCAAGCTTCTCTTTGAAAAATCTTAAGCGGTTGATTGTTAATCATAAGTTCTTGATTAATGAATACGACTCTTTTGTCCAAGAGAGCAGGTTAAAACCTGTATTATTACTTAAATTATGGAATTTTTATATTAGTTTAAGTTTACAACATCGACTTTTAAGAATAAATTTTCTCTATCTTATTCTAACCTATCAATATTTTCCTGCCGTCTGTTTACTTCAAGGTCCTTTCGAAAATGTACTTTATTTTCGGTTGCCCCCTTTAGTTCTTAAAGAACTGTCTTAATCCCAGTTACTCTGTCATCACATAACATTCTAACATCAAAGCAATCTTGCCAGCTTTCACCCCGCGAGACCAAACACAATTTTCCTCTCAATCTCGCCTCTCCAATCCCGCGAACTCCCAAAAATCCGTCAGCCGCGAGCAGCGAGTAGAAGACCACGCGGCTTAGACGTCCGCACTCCAAGCAAACTCGGCGAGCAGCGGCTACGGAGGCGCTCGCGGCCGCAACCCGTTCGTTTCTTAGGTGGGTGCCGGCAGTGGGAGTGGATGACCTTAACAGATCCGTGACTGAAAAGCCAAGCGCGCGCTCAGCTCGCAGGAAAGCCACTCTGCGCGTCACGCGGCCCGCGTGTAGCGGCTCGGCAGACTGTGCGCTCCCGCCGGTGTTTCCGCATTGCGCGCGCCACTCTCCTTCCGGATATGGCGACAATTTCCCAGCGCGGATAACGCACCCGGCTGCCGCGCCGGGAGAGCATCCGAAGGATTTCCGAGCGCAGCTGCGCCGACGGGGGGGCCGCTGCTGCGAGGGAATTCAATCGGAGAATTCGCGGACGACGACGACGGTTTTTCACGGCGATATCGATGCGGAAATTTTTCCAGCCTTCGGTTTACCAAGGTTTTTTTCGGGCGTAACGAAATTTTGCAATTGTCGAGTAGGTTTTTTTTGGGCCGCTGGTTCGCAGTAAATATATTGGATAATTTCTTATAGAGAAGAATGTCGATCGACGTGGTAGATGAATTTAAGAGTGAAAATTTTTAGTTAGGAATAAATTTTTTATAAGAGTAAATTATCTCGCTGTTTTTATTCAGGAATTTAAACATTTTAAGCAGCATTAATGATTGAATGCCAAAAGTATTCGGTTAATACGTCCGATTTAATATAATTTAATAAAATGCAATATTTATTTTGAAATTATAAAATTCCTGTTAAGAAAAACCGTAAAAACGAATTAAAAATGTAAAAATATTTGCCAAACAATCTTTAATGAATTCTTGAAATTTACGCTTTTTTAAAAAATGTTTACCCACGTCATTATAGCGTATACATTTCGTAACGAAAGTTGATAAATTTCTAATCGTTTTAAATATTTATCAATTTATAACTGTAAATTTGTTGATATGATATTAACAAGTACACGTATTTCTCTGTATATATATTAAGGCTGGAAGAAATCTGGTTTGAACCGGATATTTCTGAGGGAAATGTACCGAAATGCATATGCTTCTCTGAAATTTCATGTCGATTTGTAAAATTCATGTTAGTTACACTGTAAAACACTAATAATTTTCTAATCCGAATTATTTTCAATTCATTTAATTTTCTATAAAAATTATTAAACTCGTTTCCACCCTCGTATTTAAATATTCTTGTACTTTGTTCCATCTGCATTTATATAATTAGTATGAAAAATGTTTTACACGGCGTAGAGAAATAAATAATAATTAATGACAAACTCTTAATTGGTAATCGTGCGCAGCAATTCAAAAAGAAACTTTTCAAGCTTTCTTTCAAAATTGCCTGAACGTCAACCGCTTTATGGTTATAGAAAATAGCTTTGAGAAAATTTAATTTTTAAAGCAGTACACATTCGGTTTAACGCCAGACACTTTCGAAATTTCTCCCGTTGAAATTGAAAATAAATTAAATTTAGATAGTTCATTTACTTTGTCAATAGGAAGATGAAAAGAAATTTTTGTTTACTTTGCACATTTAACAAAATGCGAAACTTGAGTAATTAAATCTTTCAAGTCGTAATCCTATTAATATAAATTTTAATCAAGATAGAAATTATCCTTAATCCGAGCCGACGATTTAAATGCAAATTGATTAAAAATCAACTAATTTTATTCAGGTTTCTCTTATCTCAGAAGCCCGCTAAAAGTTTGCTCTCTGAATTTGCACATTTTCCTCTAAATTTCGAGACGAAAACATTGCTGAAAAATAATAAGAACTGCACATGACACTTCCCCGCGCGCACACACATATATAACCCGCAACGACGCGAGCAGCCGCGCCGACTCTTTTCGAGGCGTAATAACAAACCTGATTTTTTTTTGCCCCGAGTAAACCGCGAAAAAAAAAGCGGCGGCGGCAAAAAACCCCGACGCGAGCACGCACGCGTGCACTTGTTTTCCTCGGCAAAGTGTCGCGGTCTAATTTTAGAGCTCGTTTTTCGCAAAAATAATAATGCACGTACGCAGCGCCGAACGATTTCCCGGCGCGTCCGGACGAAGAGATCACGAAAACAAGCCTCGTTCGGGCAGAGAGAGAGAGAGAGAGAGAGGGAGGGGAATCCTGAAGTCGTGTGAATGCTCACGCGTCCCATTGTTAAACTTCGCCGTGTGAATCACTCGAAACTTTGTATTGGTAATAAGCGCGCCGGGGATAATTGATTGTCGCGCTTGCAGGCGGGATAATTGTCGGGAGGTAAACGAAAGATTCTTCCAATCGACGCGGAAGCCGAGATAAGATGTGTGTGTGTGTGTGTGTGCGCGCGAAGCGATGCGTTCCGCGGATTTGTTTCTTTTTCGGCTTTTGCAAAGTAGAGTATCGCGTGACGGTGCAGCAAAAGTGGGATTATTTAATAGAGCTGCCCGAGGAAAAATATTCCCTCCGCGGAATAATTTATTGCGTGTTATTCTGTGAGATTAGAAGCCATTATGATTGGAGTTTATGCGCGTAAAAAAGCAAGAGTCGATTAAAAGCTAATGTGGTAAAATGATGTTAATGAAACCTGGTTTTCTTGGGGAAAGAATATATTCTATTTAATAGATAAAAATATAAATTATATTATCATACCAAATGACTTTAATAAACAAATTCAATTGACATTTTGACGTTTCTTTATAACAACTTAACCTCTTTATACAAAGGTCTGTCCACATAAGTCCAGAGCAGTAAACGTTTTGCTTGCTAAGCCAATCTAATATTTAGAAAAGGTATTTTTTTTCAAGCGCGTCTAATAGAATGTACAGCTTCTTTTCTGCCCAGAATTCTGATCCACGATGAATCGCGACGCGTTCGATTATCGTTTATGAAAAACAATATAAAAGCGCAGATTTTAACGGACTTTTCATATGCCTACGCAGGTACTCGATCTTCCTTGACACATACTTCGCACTTGACAGATCGTATATTTCGCAAACGTGTATTTATTGCTCTATAACCATGCAAATAATGATCGTAAAGAAAAAAAAAATGCCTTTCTATGACGTAGAAGTGAGACGTACGCTTGTTATTACAAGTCGATTCTAAGTACTTTTCCCTCTTAAAAATCCGTGAATCATAGCGCTATGGAAAATAATTTTTCAAATTAAAAATCATAATTGTATTGTAAACCTCGTTTGAATTTCATTTCCATTGAACGTCTTCATAAAATATCGCAGTCGTTCTTCATAATTTATGCTTTTTCTTTTAAAAATTTCAAATCACGGTCACCACTTAACTCGACAAAATATTTTCAGAGCGCATCGAAAGCACGTTTTCCTCTCCGCCAGATGCAGTTTCCGGTTAACAAATATTGTCCAGCAACATTTGTTAACTCGAACGTCGCCTCGCGTCCCCCAATCAAAGCGGCAATAAATTCCAACAAGTCGACGCCGTCCGAACTATTAACTCGATTGTCACGAGGGGCAAAAAAGTCCGCTATTATAGACTTGCGTCAAATGACGAGAAAAAGCGAAAGGAGGAATCGCTCTCGAGAGTCCGTAACTCGGTTACGCGGCGGCGGCGGCGGCGGCGATTAGACGTAAAATGAAAAGTCAATGAGCCAGCTGCGTGCGTATGTCCACGGTCACGTAGCCTCGGACTCTCGCTTTGCTCTGCACTCAACCTCGTAAATTGCGCGGCTCTCTCTCTGACTCGCTTCCAGTTCTTCTGCAAACCGACGGACGGAGCGCGCGACCTGCCCTTTTTTTTTCCTGCGCAAACCTCCTTTCCGCCGCGAGCCATTTGCATTTCAATGCAAATATTGCCGAAGCAATGCGAGGGTATATTGTGTAATGATGATGTTCGCGAGAGCCGGCCTTTGCCTCGTCGAGTTATCTCGCGGACGCTTTTTAATAAGGCGGAAAAGGGCTAAGTGATATAGACAATTTTTTCCCCCGGCGATTTGTATTTGCAGAGGCACAATGAATTTCATTATTGATTTAAAACGGTATTTCAAAAGAATAATTTTACTTTTATTGCTCGTTTATACTCGGATAAATTCATTGTTCTTTTAAAGAGCGTTTCGCTCGTCGAATCTTTGTGCTTTTAATTTTCATTGCGTCTTTATGCCTTTATTAAAACTGCGCATCTTTAAGCCCAATATCAATAAATTGCCATGGAAATATTTACGTTCTGTAGAAAGATTAAATAATCTAGAGGCGCTTAAAAAATATAACTTAACATTATTACAAATAAATTATAAGCTGTTTTTTTAACATTTAATAACGTCATTTTAACTACGAAAACAGACAACTTTATTAATCCTGACAAACTTTTAAAAATGTATTATAGTTTAAAACTAATTAAAATTTGCTGATCGATTGGAAACTTTACTTTTCCATGAAATTTAATAAACTCCAGTAGAAACACTGACCACATTTGAACCAATTGTCCAACCCAGTTTAAAAGTTGTGGATAAGTACTGCCAATTATATTTTTCGCAACTTTTCAAATAAAGAAGCCTTATATACAAGTTATTTAATTTATGACATAATCTACACACGTAGTCGCGAGTTTCAAGGATTTTCATCTTCCCCTGGTGTTCATCAAGGCTCGTAATCCAAGTATACTCTTGACCCTTTTTTTTTAATGTCATGAAAGCCTCCACTCCCTCGTCCAGAGCATGACGCAACTAATGAACCAGAACGAGTGCTTCTTTTTAACACACTCGCCCGGCTAAATTCTCAACTTTTTAATTCAAACATCTCATAAATCACTCGAGATTATATATATATATATGTATGTCATTAAGAGAGCGCTCTCACGCGCACGGCTTTGAACAAAAAGTGCAGCGCAATTAAAAAAGCGAATACACTGGCCTGGGATAATCAGGCAATTGCGGAGAAAGCACGGAGACTGACTCCTCTGCAGTAACGGTGCACGGCGCGATAAAGCGGAAAGGAGCGTTGAACGTTCGTTTATCCGCGGCGGCATGACGGCGTGCCTTTTATCGGCGCGCAGGACGTCAGGCGCGCGTACAAGTCAGTCGCTCGCTCGCGACAATCAAAAAAGTAATCGCGCTCAAGTAGCCTAATTGCGGGGCATAAAATCATTGCTCAGCTCCCGGAGCCGCCGCGCTGTCAATCGGGCCTCGTTTGCCGCCCGTCAGCCAATTGCCGCGTTATTAAGCTCGCGATGTATCCGCGCTTTTTATTTCGCGCCTCCGTCGTGTGTCGCGTCTGGCATAAAATTTCAGCCGGCTCCCGGCGGTGCCCGTCCCCGGCCCTGTCGTATTTGCAGTGATGTATCGGCGAGGCTTTATCGAGATGCAGACCCTCGCGTGATTTATCTCCTCGGGCTATCCACCCGCGTGGGCGGGCCTCGATAATGCGAGATTTTTCAAAAGCCGAGTACACCCCCCAGTCGACGCGCGGACGAAGTGCATAAGTCACTCGCGCGACGTTCGCTGAGATTTCGCGCGAAATTTCCTTGGATCCGCTGTCGAGCCGAGGTGGATTTTTGTAGCTTTAGTTTCGTCGTTTTATTTAAAATAGTGCCCCTCTTTTGTGAAATGCTTTCATTCTACCGATCCATTTTCATTTTCTTTCTGGGAAAGAAAAATCTATTAACAATGCCGTGTACTAAAGTGTAATAATGTAGAGTATCGGCTTTTTCCGCATGAGCTTTTAGCTGTACGTAAATGTAACATTTTTTACCTAATGCAATGACTTTTTTTTGAGGATTTCGGTTTAAAAAAAAGACGATAAAAGCACTCGAATGTTTTCTTAGAAGCCACATTTTAAGTTTCACATAGCCCAGAAGTTCTAATCCTGAGTAACATTAATAAAACGACTTCATTTACATACCTGCATGTGACTGTAAACAAGTAAAACAGAATCTGAAACAGCACAAACTGATAATGATATTTAGATATAAAGCGCAAGAGAATGTACGAGGTAAAGCTTAAGATTTCAATAAACCAGGATTATTTCTGCACCAGTCGATTCAAATGCAGATTTTATTATTACTTTTTTAATTCAATAATAATGTTTCGAGTAAAAGAGTCGTGGCTAAATTAAAGTTTGAGCAATCATTTCTTTACTTAAGCCTTCCGTATATAAAGCTAAATATAAGTTTGAGTCAAATATAAATTAAATATCCGAGAACTTATTCAATTATGTCTGCTGGTTTGACTGAACGAATATTGGTTTTCAAAGTCTTTATTAGAATAGTTATTTTGGTAAATGTCATATTCAGATTGATTTTCCAAATAAAACTTCCAGAATTAATTTCGATCACGTCTCCGCTGTATAATATTCTAAAGTAATTTGTAGGTCAAGTCAATATTCGTATTTTTGAAAGAAATATTGCTGCAAGATGAATCTGAAATTAAAGAAAAATTTTGCATTTTAAATAATATTTTTACTGAAACCCATAAGTTTTCATGAGTAACGTCAAATTTAGATAAGCTATTTTAGGATTCACCTAAGTTCAAACGGTTCCTCGTAAATTTGGCGTATTCGAATTCGATTTATTCTGCGAATAAAGTAGATCAAAGGTACTTAAAATAGTACTTCTCCCAAGGCTGGAGACACAAACATATTTCGAAGGAATTTTGGCACAATCACTCAAACCTCCCCCTTCGAAAATAAGCACATAAAAGTATCTGACGACACTTGGAAATTTCTTGCACAAACATTTGTTAAATTATTCCGAAAACAATGAAACTTCTTTTAATAAATTGAAATTGTTATTCTTTTTCAATTCTAAAAACAATGTCGACATTAGATTGAAAAATAAGAAAACAAGCTTAAAAATAAAAGAAAGTGTTTATAAACGATTATTTCTTGTACAATCGAAATTGAACTTGCTGGCAGACAAATAAAATTTATAAGGAAATGCAACTTTATTATCTTATGAAATGGTTTATAGTTCTTGCAAAAACCAGACAGCAGAATAACAATAAACAACAAAGCGTTGCTGCAAAAGTAAAAACAGTCGAGCAATTAAAGAATTGCCTTCCTCAATAAAATACTGATGATTACCTAATTTTCGTACCGAAGGCCGTCTGCCTTTTCTAAAAAGTAAAAGTAAGTTAGAAAAATGAAAAAGAAAAACGGAAGATGGAACGCGTGGTTCGAAAAAACCGGTGAAAATCTTAATAATCCGGTGTAATTATTACATTACTCATACGCTCTATGCCGGTAATTGCCCACGTTTTCAGTAATGAAACGCAACGGTTCTTTATGTAATAAACTCAATTGCGCACATAATCATTAATATTGATAATTGCAGTATATAAATAAAAAAAATTCTAGTTCAAAATCCTTGTTCAATATTAATGGCATCTCCCGACGTTCGAGAGAGTCTTCGATTTATCAGGAATTTGTGACGTCAAGCGCAATTATACAATTGGATTCCGACGGTCATAAATTTCTCGCAATTGCAGGGAATTCATTGTAAAAAGCGATCTGACGTCAGATTACGACTCTATTAAATAAAACAATATAGGCGCGCGCGTCAAAAATTATGTGAAATCAGTCGTTTAAATCTTATTTACTTAATTTCTCTTACACGGCGTTTAAAGTCAAATTTATTGATTTTTTTCTGTAATCAATCAAATTATTATTGATGAAAAATGTTTATCGCCCGTTTACTGCTTTTTGCCAGGAAATGGGTCTTCATAAAATTAAAATAATTACTCTTTCATTTGATCAGGTAAATTTTCCAATGAAATGATTCACTTCCTGGCATAGCTTGGTATTCCGGAATAAAACTACTTTTCGAAACTGAATTTTAAAAAATAAGTCAACGCCCCAAAAATCCTCTCGAAAACATTGCAACAATCCAGCGCAACAAGATCGACCAAGCCCAGAAAAACTCGGCGAAAAGAGCAAAGTAGCCCGCAGTCCGCAACGAAAACTCGAAGCCTCGACAAGATGATCGCGGATCGCGACGTAAGGAGAAAGGCAATGAACCAATTGTCGGTAAGCAAGACGCGTCGGGCATCCGTCAAAGGAGGAGGAAGGCTCGCTCTCGCGGCCTCGGGGCGCGCTGGAACGCTCGCGGAAACGCTCTCTCGGCCGTTATAATGGGACTCGGCGCTTCGCGTACGTGACGCCTAACGTACATACGGAGCCGCGCGCGCGGCGCGGCCGATTAGCCCATTTGGAAGAGAGAGAAAAAAGAGCCGCGATTTCGGCCTTGGATTACGGCTTTTGTCGTGCGCGCGACGCGCGGGGATTTACAATATCGGAATCGCGGCGCTTTATCGCTGTCGCAC
Source organism: Ormyrus pomaceus (assembly GCA_900474385.1). NCBI lineage: Eukaryota > Metazoa > Arthropoda > Insecta > Hymenoptera > Ormyridae > Ormyrus > Ormyrus pomaceus. Next base: position 88,755 of record UCOM01000173.1, read on the forward strand.
GCCGGCCGGGTCGCGAACTCGCGGCTGTTTGGGGGATGGACGGGAGAGCTTCGGAGGGCGGAAGGGCGGATCTCGATCGGATATTCGACTTTATACCTCGTGGAATTATCGGGCGTGAACGATCGGTCGAGCGGAAACGCGGCTGTTTACCGATAGGATATTATTTATTTTAGCCGGATCGAAAGCAGAAACGTATATATATATATATAGTTCGCAATCGGCTCTAGCGCAATAACTAAAACCGATTGCCAAATGGTTCGATATTAGCGCGCTATAAATATCCGCATTGTAATTAGGCGCGCTTTTCCAATGGCGACTAGCGCCAAAGCATATAGCAAGTGTCGAAACTGCTTGAAATCAAATTTATAATTCATTCGCGGCTGTACCGACTTTAACCAAATTGCCAAACTTGAAGGAAAGTATTCGTTCCGAGAGCTTATTGGCAATTAAAAAGAGGTGCACAGTTGCATTGCGCAACGAGAGTCCAAAACACGAAATTACACGCGCGCACGATATAATTTTCATCTTCTTTATCTATATATACCGTATATAAAAATAGTTTGCGTGACTTATTAGTAAACAATCGAGTTACATTTTTTGCTCGCCGCTTGTTTATCGGCGACTCTCTACACCTCGTTATATATTATCGCGTTACAGCTCTCACTCTCTCTGTCTCTCTCGTGGCAAATAAAACATTCGCAATCGTCGCCTCTTGCAGAGTAAATAAAAGCGACCTCCGCGGCTGAAAAAGATTAACGACCGTGAAATCTGCAAAAATAACGAAGCGACAGCCACGTAATACCCCCCCGCGCACTGCACCATAGTCGCAGCTAACAGTTAAATCTTTGATCTCGAAGAGAAGCCAGGAGGCGATATACCAATCTCGCGCGGACCCCTCTTTTTTTCACCTTTCGCGGACAGGCGAAAATGGCCCGCGAAAACGTTCGCGCTCATATTTAGCCTCTGGAGCGCGGACTGCACGCTTGAATCGCCCTCGCGATTCCTCGATTTCCCGATGCGGTTCGCTCGAGTGTACAAAGCGGCCTTATTTAAGCGGAGCGAAATCGCCGCCGCGACCGCCGAAAAGACTTTTCTAGAGCGAGTTTCTTTTTCGAAAATTATACAACCCATTAAAATCGGCTGTTATCCTTTTTACGTTCCAGGTTTCCATAAACGACAACTCGTTCAACATTTTATGGATGGGCAATCATCCGAAGCCCGATGTGCTCCGCAATCTGATGCCTTATCAAAAAGTGAACCACTTTCCAAGGTAAGGCGCCTATTTGCTTCTTGCGCATTCCGTTTTATTAAATTACTTCATCTAAGGCGGCCCGGCCAATCTGATCCACCGTTCTTGCCTCTTGATTCTCGTCTCGATCGTTCGGAACGAGAAACGAGATAGTCGACGCCTGTTTTTCTCACGGCTCATTATCGCGTCGAGTTTGTTGCGCGCGAATTTACAAATTTCAAAGAAAAAATTGCGCTTTTTACGCAAAGCATTGACAGGTTAATGGATTAATGTCGCGCTATTAACCTCGATAGATTACTTAAGAACTACAATGTGAACAAGTATGAATTTTATTTAAAAAAAAAAACATCAATTAGCAATTCCCTAATAGAGAATCGAACGAAAATCAGCCTGCGCTCTAAGCGACCACTCGAAAATTGGCACTATTAAAACAAAGTTTCAAAATCCCCCATTGAGAAAGCCGCGAAGCATTGAGAAACGTCCGCGGCGAGGTTCTCTCGCGTTAACCGCAAGCCTCTCTCGTTCGTACTCTCCTGAAATCTCCCGGCCGCGAGGATCGCATAAACGAGAGGCCTGCCGAGACACTCTCGACCTTCGACCCAATTCCGCACATTGCAGAACGTACGAGATAACCCGCAAGGATCGCCTGTACAAGAACATCGAGGCGATGCAGCGCAGCAAGGGGGCCCGCAGCCTCGACTTCATACCGCAGACGTTCGTACTGCCGAACGAGTCGCGGGAACTGCTGACGGCCCACTTCAGGTACCGCGGCCCCTGGATCGTCAAGCCCAAGGCCAGCTCGCGCGGACGGGGCATCTACATCGTCAACAGTGTGAGTATTACGGGGGTGCCGCCTCGGAGGATTACCCGATGACGGGCGCATGGCCCGAGGAGAGATGGGGACTTTGGCTTGCTTTTTAGCTCGGCGTATTCGCCTTTTGCTGTCGATTTTTTAACGTGGCTTCTTTTGAATCGAATGAGAGTGGAAATTGACTTGATTTATATGCGAGGTGTAATATCTACTGTCAAATAAAGAACTTGGTAAAGGTAACCGCGTTACTTAATTTAAAGTTTGTTTTTTCAAGCTCTTTATGTAATTTGTTATTAGGTAAATGCGTGACCTCGCAATTTCAATAATTTTTAAAAGCTTTTGCGTTATATTACGTTTAAGATATAATATTTTACGTCACTTCCGGTAATATAACATATCTGTTTGTGTCAAATATTCACGCTTGTAACGCAACTCCTTAACATTTGATTTTATTTCTTTTTTGAACCATTATCCGTAATTGAAGGTTTTCGGCCCCCTCATTACTTAAGTATTAAATAACAAAGTTGCCCGTAATTATGACTTTAGAAGTAATTAGATTATTAAGAATCATGAATTGTCTGACGTTTTTTACGGTACACAATTAAAATTTATTAAATTCGTCTTCGGATGCTTAGTAGTGCTCAATTAAAATTCCTTCGCTTCATATCTCCAATTTAGCAATAAAATCCCCGCTGAAACGCTTTACAAGTATCATTTACACCTTACAAAATTGAGCCATCAATATTAATCATCTCTAAAAACTTTTTCAATTCTTAAACTAGTATTTTCCAACGTAGAGGTAAAACGTATAGCAAAAACTAAATAGGTAAATATAATAACGATGCGAATTTCGTGAGAGCGCACTCGAACCGTATAAAATTTTTATTCCCAACCATCAGCGAGAGACTCTACTCTAACTTACCTGCTTGCAGCCCGAAAAGATCTTGACGGACGAGTCCGTAATCGTGGCGCAGTACATAAACAACCCGCTGCTAATAGACGGGCACAAATGCGACCTCCGCCTCTACGTCGCCGTGACGAACTACGACCCGCTCCAGATCTACCTGTACGAGGAGGGTCTGGTGAGGTTCGCGACCGTCAAGTACGACGGCGGCAACCAATACGTCTGGAATCCCTGCATGCACCTCTGCAATTACAGTATCAACAAGTTCCACGTCGATTATATCAAGTGAGTTTTGTTTTTCTTTTTCCGGGGGACTCTTTTTATTTTTAGACGCCTTCGAAGAGATGTATCGGCGATCGAGCGGAGATTATGCGCACTTTTTTCGGTGCGTTTTGCCGAGGAAACATAAAATTCACGCGGAATGAACGACTGGTTGGGAGGCTATCGTGTTACTTTTTTTTTTTAATTTTCGTGTTTTTCGATGTTTTCCTCGATTCGGTCGTTAATTAATTGGAATAGATTATCTTGTTAAAACGCGAATGTAGGTTAATTAAATGAAGGCTTTTCTAATCAAAGGTGCGCCGAAAAGGTACGCGTAATTGAAAAGTGTCACGATTAATTAAAATATCGACATTATAAAATGTGTAGGTACGTGCTAACTATAACAGTTTTAAAGTTGTATACGGGAATCGATAAAATAAAATTAACGTCAGTGCTCTTTTTGAACATTTTTAAGTTAATTAAAGTTAATTCAAGAGTAATTATTGTATATATAATAATTGTACAGAAATTAATTTTAATTAAATTGAAACCGTGAAATTCCGGCTAAACGATGAATCGAAATTTCTAAATAAAATATGTTAAACGAAAGAGAATAATTAAATAAAAGGATAAATTTATCATTTCCTCGCTAAAAGTTTAAAAGGAGGAAATAGCCAATGAATTAGCATGGATTATACCGTAAACACTGGTAACTCATTAAAGCCATTAATGATTCAGAAGCGAAGATCCCGAGGCGGAAGACGTCGGACACAAGTGGACCCTCTCGGCGCTACTCAGACACCTGCGATCCACCGGCCAGGACACCGAATTATTAATGCAGCGAATCGAAGACATCATTATAAAATCCATCCTGGCGACCGCATCCGGTATTATAAGCGGCATCAAGCAGTTTGTCAAGCACCCCGACACCTGTTTTGGTAATTCTCTCTCTCTCTCTCTTTTTTTGTTCTTCCGTTTTGAAAGGATATTTAAAAGCCGGCGTGATTCATTGCCCGGCAATTCCGAGAAAGACTTGCCCCTCTTATGAGGTTTCAATCTTTATGGTCAATTTAATTTCCTTATTAGGGCTATAAAACTTTTTGCAAATCAAATATTACATCTCGCTTTTGCTTTTATTTAGAACAATTGCCCGGTACTTTTATTGACTTTTTAAAAGCCAGCTCCCGAGGAATAAAGTTGCTAATTAGCCGAGAGACGGATCTGTGAAAAAAACCGGGTAACATAATCTATTCTTGACTTGACAGTAGATTTTTAAATTTGATAATTATGATTGAGGACTTGCGCGACAGTCGTTAACGTGTAACACATTCATAACACATTTATGTACGCTGATTTTTTTTAATAAAAAAAAAAAAAAAAACACGTGAGTCAGCATTGCGAGAACTGCAAAACTTCCGCACCGATAATCGTGTTAATAGATGATTGCTTACGATATTTAATTTAAATGTAAATAATATTTCTGAATTAGCCATAAAACTTATAATTTACAGCTGTCCGATAATAAAAAGTTAATTTATTAAAGTAATCTCTTATCTCCCATTATAGTATTACCATTACGTTTAAAAAAGAAATGTTTATTAAAAACCAGTTTTAGACCAAGGTAAAAAAAATCTGTTTCCAGAACTCTTCGGATTCGACATTCTGATCGACGACACGCTGAAGCCCTGGCTGCTGGAGGTGAACCTGACACCGTCGCTGGGCTGCGACTCGCCGCTGGACGTCAGAGTGAAGTCGGCCCTGATAGCGGATCTGCTGACCCTCGTCGGCGTTCCCGCCGTCGATCCGATCCTTCGTCCCAAAAATGCGAACCTGCAAAAATCCGTCAATCCGGCCAAGTGCATGACCAGCGTGAGTATCTCGCGGGGCTCTCTTCACTTTTCATCTCTTTACTGTAAAAGGTGATGTACTCGCGAGAGTCGACGTGAATCACGGCTGATTCACGGCGACGAGTACTTTTTACCATTGCTTATGGTTTGCCACAGGTGATAACCTAGATTTGTTAATGCGGTTCTTGTACTCGGAACAATTGTACTGAAAGAAATTGGCTAGAGGATACATAAGATTAATGTTTTTAGTAGATGTTGAACGGAATGAATTTTACCTGGAAAATGAAATCTGTATGTAACTAACAATCATTTCGATAAAATGGATGATTCTGCGGATGAATCAATGCAAAGATTGACGTTAGAAAAATATTTAAATTTCTACATGCGTAATAGATTAATGAAATGATGAAAGGAAAACCAAAGCAATTAAAATTGCAAAAAAATTACAAGTCAAAGGAATGCTGTTGATTATTCAAAATTTTGAATTTTTAATGTTAGTGGACGTGAAACATATTTGAAGAGAATTTTCATTTATATTTTAGCAAAGAAATTGTTTTATCGAGTCGTTTTTTTTTTTTTTTGCAAACGTAAAAGATACATGGATTCAATTCAACGTATTAACGTTTCAGTGTAGGCGAGTTCATTCAGCAGAAACTCTAAATCAGAAGAAGAAGAAGAAGACTGCCACTAAAAACAGTATTAGTACCAAACCCGGTCTCACCGCCGAACAGCAGCGTATTATAGATTCTGCAAGGGCACAATTCGAGCGGCGAGGCGGATTTGTACTCATTTTTCCTAGTTCTAAGTCGTGGGCGTTATATTCACAGTATTTAGGTGAATCATTTTTTACAAATTGTTTATGGTTTATTATATTGAATTAAAAACTAAAGCTCTCAATAATTTGTTTACAAAAAATTTTTTACTTATTTTCGTAGATATCAATTGTTGATAATGAAGATTTTTACTATTATCCTTCTATGTTTATATCATAAATAATCACTCAAGTGGTAAAAAATTATTGTTTTATTTAAATTTTTCTTTTTGTATGGCAATAGATCCCGTAACGGGTGTCCCAGTTGTGATGGACCCTCTTGGTCTAGTCGCAGCCCCGCAAACGTCAACAATTAATTATAATTTGATGTTGCACGAGCAATTGTTCCCAGCTACCTGTCGAGGCTTCATCGTGCCTGAAGGAAAATTGGATCGATTATCAAGGTAATTAAAATGCTCAATTTTCTTTATTCAACACAGTTAATACGTTCTAGTCTTAAAAATAAATTTTTTAAATAAATTGATTTATTTTATTTTAGGTTTGAGCGATATGAAAGAGCGTTAGTCAACAAAGGGCCCAGGTTGAGTTTAGATTCCAATGAAAGCAAAGAAAATATAGATATCGATACGCACAAGTACAAAGCTCAAGTCATGAACCTTATGCAGGAAGGCAATAAATTAAGGTAATTGGAAATTATAGTATATCACTTCTTTTGCTTTAAACAGCTTCAACTAATTATTGATATCGCAACATTTTCTAGTCCTGGAGAGGCAAGGAAAGCTTTCAGTTTGTATTTAGGCTATGTTCTGCGTAAAATTTCGCAACAGAATGCCGATCCCGTTTGTTGTGATCTCGTGACCAAATTTTTGCAACAATCAGCTAGTAACTTAAGAACGCCTTTTCTATTTACCGTAAGAAATTTACATTAATATTTTTAATTTGAATTAATGAACAAATTTTAATCTTTTTTTATAAATTTTGCAGTTACCAAATAGTAAACTGGGTGATAAAGATAGAGCTGCTATTACAGCTAAGCAATTGTCAGATTTTCTACATCTTTACAATAGGGAAACTGACCTTTATGAAGATACTGTTGATAGACCAAGAACTGTGCCGAATAGACTTTTTCAAAAATTTCTTACAGTTGCTAGGTAAGCAACAAATTTTTATCAGCGTATAAATTTATCAAACATGTTAAAATGAAATGATTTTTTTCAGTGAGGAAGATTTAGATGACGTATTAATATTGCAAACCAAGTTATACAACTGCGCTCATACGTTCTTAGGGCGCAGCGGTTTTGCAGGCAGCCTTCGCGGATCTAATCTTCTGGGTTCATTGCCACATATCACTTCAAGAGTGCATACCAATGCAAGTATTGCAGAACAATGCAAATGCAATTTATCAAACTCCAATAACCGGCTGAGCAAAGCTCCAAGAGCGTAGTCAGAGAAGGGATTCTTTGAATAAGCGTTTTTTTAACTAATTTGCGTTTTTTTTTTAAATTGTGCGTAATTTTTATTGTCGTTAGTTCTCTAGAACTTTCTGTTACATTTATTTTTAAATTTTTGAGTGAGAAAACGTCATTTCATTTAATTACTTAATTTTAATTTTATGCAGTACTAAAAGAGTATAAAAAATTTAAAGGTAGAGATTGTTAGCTGTTCGTTTTGTTATTAATTTATATTCAAGGTAAAATCCTGAATTGGTTGTATGATTCAATGATGTTCCTTCTTACAATCTTCTTCCGCTTAAATTTAATGTACGTAAAATGGTTCTCGTTCGTTAAAACTACATTTTCTCTAATCTTAGTGGTTAAGAAACGATATTTGAATTCTGTTCGGCTCTTTTTAAAATTTTCGATAAAGTAATTTTTGCTGAAACAATCTCTATAAAAATATGTAAGGAAATCATTATATTTATCATTATCAAATCACGGAAGCGAAAGCATAGGAAAAGATTTTACTGGCTCAGGTAACGTAAACGACTCTATTTACTTCTAACAAGTTGAAAAAACAAGAAGTAAATAAGGTATCTTATCTCATTTAGATAGTAAACCTAAGAAAATTGTAATATAAAACGCTTTTTAATAATGTATATCACAAGATAATGCTTTTCACGCTTTTTTAATTTAAAAGGATCTACAAGCAAGAAAAATAACAAACCATTTTTTGAATTGCGATTTACGAAATTATACACAGCTGACAGCTGATTGGCTGGTACCAATTCAGTAAACTAGAGATTCAGAAACAAAAGTTATCTCCATCCAGTTTGTCCGTTCTGAATTTTATTTATACAATACTAGTTTTTGAGATAAAAATTTTAGAAACTAACAAATGTAATTTGCAATATGAAAATGAAACTTATATAAAATAAACGTTTGGAAAAAAATCGAAAATGCAATAAGAAAAAAAATAGAAAAACTTTAAAACCTTCAAGCTTTCTTTTAATTAGGAGATTTTTCACTATACAAAGTGTTTATTAGGCAGACACAAAATAAATTTATCAATTTCACAAAATTATTAATTTATAAATACTAGTAACAAAATTGTGAAAATGAAGATGAAGAATTAATAGTATACAATTATAGCTTTTATAATTTTAACTCAATTTTTCGAAAATATTTGTGAAAAAAATAGGCAACACTTTATTCTATTTCTTTTCTTATACCCAGTAAATAAGTTTCAAACTACCTCTTCTGAGGGCTAACTTAGGTAAATTAATTTTTACAATTTTTAACAATTTAAAAAACTTTTTATTCACTTTTTAGACTTGTCAGTAAAATCAAAATTTGTCTTACAAAAGTGAATTACAAATTATTTGTTAATTTTTAATGCTTATTAAAAACACAACTTGCCTTGAGTGGTATTGTTACACAGCGAACATTTGCTTTATCATGTAGCAAAAAGGAACGATTTGGTGAATTCCGGTACTAATAATGTATATGCAACCATTCGAACGCAATTCATGTACTTCACCGCTTTGTACGATTCATTAAATTTTCGCATTCTGTGATAATAAAGACGATGATTGTGAATGTAAATTCGCAAATCGATTGAAACTCTAATCTACGTATTGTATGTATTTCGATGCTCGCTTTTCTACGCATTTGTTTTTTAACGATTTTTGCAATTCTAAATTTTCATATAGAGCAATCGTAGAAAAAGGAAATTTCGCACACGAAGCTTTCAAATAGGAGTTTAAGACACCGATGGAAATATCAATTTGCGGATAATGTGAGGATGAATGGTATTAAACTTTTACAACGAACAAGCTTGAAACATAGAATTAATGGAAGAAAAGATTGCGGAAGAATAAATTGTCGTATACACTTTTATTTTATATGATGTAATACGTACTTAATGATAACAAACTATGCTTCCAAGTTTTATTCTTGAAAGTGTAAAAATTACTCCTCAGGTAAAAAGAGGTTGCGAATTGATTTTTACTAGAATAACTTACAATGATAAAAAAAAAATTGGTTTAGTGTTTAGCTTGGACTAGAAATATGCTCAAATAATAATGTCTAATAGTATTTTTCACGAGTACCTCGCAACGGAGTGCAATAATTTGATACAAGGTGTCAAACTCTTGAAAGGTTTCGATCGTTAAAAAACGCAGCGAAAGGTCTGATTGAGTATATATGTCTGAGTGTGTGTACAAAAATTGAATCTTAGAAATTTTTTACTTGTAAGGGTATTTTGTATAAATTGTATGTGATCGGTAAGCACCGAATATTGCTCGATTATTATACCACCGATGTTACAAACACTGCAAGATATACAAATATTTTTTTTGTTTACTCTTTCTTTAGGAAATAACTTCTTTTTAGTAATTTTATTAATTTTACTTTATTTTGTTCTATGAAAAGTCTTATTTTTTATTATTTATTATTGTCAAAGAAATATATATCTGTTTTGATTTCCCAAGTTACTAATATTTTTTATAGTTCTTAACATCGAAACATATTTCTATATATTATTATTGCATTGTTTGCTTAAAGCACGTTCAATTATTGCACAAAAGTCTCATGTTGCTAAAAAAATCTCTTTCATATTCTTCAAAGCACTTTACAAGAAGAAACGAAGAGATCTTAGCCTAAACTGCGTACGCTTAAATTTGCAAGTTCCACCAAATGCTGCTTTGTATTATTGATAAAGAGATATAATTTTTTATGGATGTTAAAATTACGTTGATTTAGTAAAGCGACAGCTAAGGTAAAGTTTTTTTATACACTGCCGTCTTTTATCAATACGTATGTACATTCTCTTCAATAAGATGCCTTTTTTGTATTTATTCTGTACCTTCGGAGTCTTCACTTTTGTAGAGAGTTAACTGCCCTCGCGAGATGCTAATGCGAATGCGCTTCAATTGTGTAAGTCAGTGTTCATTTAATTTTGTTAGGATAATTAATTGTTCTGCATTTTGTCGCTAAAGTGTTGCGTTATGCATTCGTCGAACATTGTTTTTGTATTTTGTCCTTAAGCCGAGATTAAATTCCACGTTGTGCAAGAATAAAAACGAAAAGTTTCAGCTCACTTTTCAAATAAACTAAAATCTTCATTTTTGAATTTCACATAAGTTGTTGATAATTTATTTGGATTCGAGTAATTTTAAATGCAGTTTATTTAGGATTAAATATAGCATTTGATCAATATTGAAAAAGCTAAGAATCGAATTGGTGCTGAAAGGTAAACGTAACGATTTTCGTCTGTCTTGTTGATGTAAGCTTGAATGAAATCATAAATAAGGTCGATGAGAGTGCTCGTATATCAGATATACCTCAGAACGCGGCCTATAGCAAAAGAGCCTAAAGAAACGAGCGACGATTATTTCCATTTTACCTGTGATCTTAAAGAGATAAAAGAGAATTTGCTAGTCAGCATTTGAAGAATCTTAATATAGTCTTGCGAATAAAACGCCGAGTTCGTAGTTGCGAGTCATCATGGCAATCAGCGGGCCTAATGTTTTATTTTAGGCTGCGCGTTATTTTGAATCAACTAAGACGACTATGTATTTGCCTCAGACGAAAATTCCAGTTGCATCTTTGACATTACAATGAAAAACCAAGAAATTTCTTAATGTTTTATTGTTAGTAAAATTGTAGCTTTTAAATTTGCTTATGTTTAAATTTAAATTTAACTGTGCGATTGTTTGTAAGTATTTAACAAAATTTGTTCACGTGTTAAAGATTCGTTTCAATCGTTACGTTGTGACTGGATTTTTCGCTCAGTGTCTTTAGATTTAATTAAAATACATTATAAGCATTAAGTGCTAGCGCCTAATATTAATTAAAGCATATTTTCCCATTGTAATATACATAACTTGTACCGATCATATTTTAAACAATGAAAATAAATCGAACGAGCAAAATGATTTTGTAGTTTTTACAAACCTTCACTAATCTAGAACGAATAACGTTAAAGTAAAAATGAAACGATAAAAAATAAGAATAAAAAGTTTAGTATAAGGTAAAAGTACACAATTATTTTGGTTACTTAACATAAAAATATAAAATAAAAAAAAAATTTCGTCATGAAATGAGCACGAATTCTTCCGTAAAATATACTGTCTGGAAAAAGAAGGAATAAATGAACACCACAAAAGTTCACTATTGTTTACAATCATTTATTTTCATTTGTGCTTTCGTATTGCCATACAAACACGTGTGAGATCCATCGCAACCCTACGACCCTTCACACGTATGCATACAACCGCGCATCTTCACTCCCACCGTTTTAAGCTCGCCTCTTCCCCAATTTACGCTCCAATTCCTTTCACAGCCTTCCTTGCGACAATCGGCCCAGCTAATTTTTTTTCTTTTTTTTTTTTAGTATATCGGTTTCATACAAAATTACATTACTTGAAAAAATGTGATGGTGGGTACGCGCGGTTCAGTACTTGCACACACATCAATCTCCTCGCTACGATCTTCCTTCGCGGCTTTGAGCCGCTCGCTTTGATCCTCCCCTCGCGACAATAATGTGGAATGAAAGAGATTATACGCACGTCGATGATTATAAATTCGCCATATAAAACGAGGTTTACTTATTTGTTTTTTTTTTTTTTTTGTTGGTTTGTGTCTTTCCTTTTTTAATACGTCGGTCCACGCATCTGTGTGTATAACTTTACATACACGAACACGAGAATTTTTTTTCATCTTAACGATATATAATATCTATCATATATATAATATATATTCACTGATTTATGTACGTATGTAATTACAAGCACGCAATCAGCGGACAATCACGACATTTACAGTTACTGTTATTAATGTGAATCATTATTATTTATTAGTAATGTTTAGTATTTAGTGTTATATTTTCCATTGTTATTATGCAATCGAATATTACTTTACTGTCCTCGTACGCGAATTTTCTCCCGATAATCGCTTATTTTACACGTGACTCCGACTCTCATAAACAAGCAATTTTTCCGTAAAAATTTGTTAATCACTAAACAAAATGTCCCCGCGCTTATTTGCCGCTTCCAGTTCTGGTGTGTTTGTGATGCGGTTACTCGTAATTCACAAAGCAATCGTAATTGACATTGAATCGATAAGAGTTTTTTTTTTTTTTTTTAAGTTGCGGAGTCGGTTGAGGGAACATTTTCTTGGCATTAGCAAACTTTTTTTATTTACAAACGCGGTGACGCCTAAACCAACTAAACCTTTTTTCGTAAAATTTCAATTTCGATACAACTCATTTGATATACCTTTTCGACTTATTTAAAATAGAATCTCTCAATACAATTTTATTTATACACGAATCATATATACTTCTTTTGTACAAACAAATTTATTTACATAATTCTCTCTTGCAATTTCTTACCGCAAGCACGAAATTAACCAAATTGAACGCTCATTTTTATATCGATTTTTTAAATGTTCTGAACATCTTACAACTTTTTTTATTTCTATCTATTCTACAGTAACAGTTTCTCTAGATTAAGAAATTAATCAACTAAACATTATAATTACTTTTTAATTAAAGTTTAACTGTACCCTCTTTCGAGACTAAATATATTAATTAACAATACGCATTAGAGAAAGTGTAATGTCTTAAAAAACTCAAACTTTTAGACGTATTCCATTTGGAATTTCACAGCAATTCCAATCAGGTAAAAGTCCTTAAAGTGCATTAAACAAACAATCGGATTAAACATTGTTTTGTATAAAAAAGAAGAAATCACATATATATAAAAAAAAAATTAATAAACGAGAATTCTTATAATAAATGAAATTGCAGTCGGACATTATAATACGAAGTTCATTCAAATCGCATTACGCTCGATGAATCGGCGAAAAGGATTCTTTTCGCTCGAGTCTCGGTATGTATAATTTAAACTTCGAAAGTCTTTGTTGTTAGCGCCATTGATTTTTCTTCGTCTTTTATTTTTCTTTAACGTTCTCGAGCTCTTGCGAAGAAGGCTTCTTGAGTTTCAGTTCGATTTGAATCATCCAACGTCGATTGCAGGCTTCTTTTTTGCGTTGGATCTTATGTTTCATGTGTTTCTTTATTATTTACTCGTCGCTCTTATCTCCGCCGTTATCAATGTTTACGTGTCTCAGGTAATTCCGTTGTTACTCGAATATCGTATGCATATATAATTAGGTGTATACAAGTCGCTGGGTCGTCGAGCCGACGAACTACGGAGAAAAATGATCTTCGCGGTCTAATAGAAGCAAATGCTCAGGCAGCCAGTGATTGGTCTTAAGAGGATGCTTTTTCATTGGTAAAAAAGCCACCCTTCTCATCGCTGAAAGTGCTTTTTCATTTTATTTCTTTTTTATAGTACAATCACATTTAGTTTTTATGGATATAGAAACCTACTTGCTTTGTAAGTTACATCGTTTTACTATTTCGCGCAAATCACTGATTCTTTAAATGTCGCTATAAAAATGCAGTATTTCGTTTATCATGTTGTTAAAGTTTGATCAAAAGTTGCATCATATCAAAATTTAATAGTTTAAATTTACTCTATTATTTTTATTACGTTATGCAGTTTATTAGTAGAGATTGATTATTTTAATTGGATACATTTTTTTATTGCTTTTAAATGAATCATAAAAGATTTAAATCATTTTTATTAAAAAAATTGATTAAAAAGGATGAAAACAATGATTTTTGTATTTAAAAATGATAAAAGGTACATTCAAATTTGAGTCTGATTTTAAAATTTATAAAAAGAATGTATACAGGCTTTCTAAAGCCTTCCAGCAATTAATATTGACTATGATTTAAGCAGACACATTGAGAGTTTTAAGTGTAGCATATTAACTATACAAATTTTACAAATTTGTATTAAACCTTTTTGGATATATTATTCGAAATAATTATTTTATTATTACTCTAAAATTCAAGTTTAAGTATTTTAAAATTTCAAGGACTTTAGATGCGACATTTTATTTTCTATAGTTAGTTTTCTAAATATACGATAAAAATGTTCTCACAACAATTCAATTCCTTTCATAAAGTCTAACATTAATACAGTTTTCAAACATAAGGCAAAATTAAAGCGAGACGCTTGTCTCTCTCAAGGTTCAAAAATGAATTTTCCCTTTGAAAAAAGCAAAAAATCCACGTCAGTGAGATGCGAAAAATAGTAGCGGCGCAAGGAGAATACGCGGGCGCACATTAGAAGAATGTGGCGAATGTCTTTTTTATATATAGCATATATATACACATTTTGTCCCTTATTAGTCAATGCGTTTTTCGTTAAAAAGATTGATCTAATTGAAGATTTTTATATAATTTACGTAATTATAATCCCGGATTTTCCTCGGAAATACAAATGCACAGGCGTCTCGGCAGCGTGTTGTATTCTAAAATGATTAGCGTGGCAGCGTCGAGGCATCGTTGGATTCGAAATTTTCTACCTTCGCTCTCGATTACCTATCCGTTCTTGTGCCGGATTTTCGAATGACATAATTCGCTCGGCCTCGATCTTTTTCTTTTTCTTTTTCTTTTTTTTTTTGCGTTTTTATTAAATTGGAGGGACACGAGAGTCTCGTTATTGTGTATTATTTCAGGACCTAAGGTCGATTTATTTCTGGCTAGTTGTTTCTTTTCTCGGTTTTCAGCTACGATGAACGAGTGCTACGGCTCTTTTCGGTCTAGCACAAGCAATCGACTGGTTCGCTAATCGTACTTAATTGTACTTAGTTTCAAAGTTAATAAACTATTTTTAAAATTTTACAAACAAAGATAAGATACAAATAAAATAAAATTGTTTATGGATGATGTGAAATTAATGTTAGTATGAAGACAAGTTAATTATGGTATTAGCAGCTACGAGTCTCATTATCAATTTTGAACGAAAAAATTCACGCACGAATTTGCTAAAGACAAGTCGAAATTGGTTATTAAAATTTTGTATAATATTTAAAGAGAATCATATTATTTATGAACTTTTTTTGTAAATTGATCTAGTAGCTACTGATACCACCATGCAATTGTTTATTTACTTTCAAATAAAAGTGTAAAATTTAAAAGAGATAATATAAGTCATTAATAATATAAGAATGAAATCACTACTCGTAATTTTTCACTGTAAAATTATGTAATGTAGCTAAATGCTTCCTTTTCGACGCTGCTTAAATTTAAGTCAGTACAGACGATTCAGGTAATCAACGTTTTAAAACACTGTCTTCTTTCTCTTCAATGAAAAATGTTAAAATTTAACGAAAATTAAGCATTTACAAAGCATATTATTTGAAAATTTGAAAAGAAAATTTTTGTTTTTCTTAGTGTAAACGATAGAACAAGAAGCAGTAAGAGGATTCGCATAAATTATAAAGTAAAAGTGCAGAGAAGCAGAAAATGAATAAAAAATCATAAAGTGCAGAAAAATAATTTCAATATAATTTATTGGATTAAACAGAATTGGTTGCTCATAAAACCCATTACTCTCATAATAATAATTAACTAAAACTGCGTGAACAGCTCGTATTGGCGTGAATATAAAAAAAACTGTTCCATTCGACAAAAGAATCGTGAAAAATGGTTCGGCTTTGCTCTACAACTTAAAAGGCACATAAACCGTACATAATTGTTATACATACGAAAATAGGTGAATAAAAATCGGCTTACATTAGTTTATCTAAGAGTCGTACCAAAAGAATGAAACAAGTAAAAGAAACGAACGGTTTTTCGCTTGAATGCACCGATACAAAATTTTGACGATGGCAAAGACAGATTTCTCTCGGTCCTGTACAGGAAAAAAAAAAGCACAAACAACTTCGCATTCTCCCCCTCTCTACGCACTCGTCGTCAATGAAAGTTTACAAGCTTCGTACAAAAATTCAATAAAACCATTCGCACAATTCTCTGTTTATGCAGCACACACACTCTATATCTCTCTTTCTCTCTCTCGCTCGTTGATAAAAACGAAAACGAAAATGCAAACGATCGAAAAGACAGGCATGTTCCCTACCTAGAGTACAAGAATTCACTGAACAGGACGAGGAAGCGCCTTGTCATTATCACAAAACTGTTTCGCGTCTCTCACTAATATATACATTAAATGTCGGCGCGCGGCGTAAAGCGCCGATTTCAATTACACAATATTCTTAAAATCATACATGTATAGCATTGTAGCAATGTAATAATTGTCCCCTTAACTACGGTATAAAAAGAAAACAATAAGTTTCGAATACATACAACGTATCCCTAAAACGTACATGTAATCTGTATATGTATATAGCGATAGTACCACAAAAACTAAGGCAACTTTACGCTACGATACTTTCGAGTCGACTTCTTTCCCGTTTTTATTTTTATTTATTTATTTTCTTTTTTTTTTTTGTGATTTCCGCTTGTTTCTCTCTATATAAAAACGTCGCTTTGGCATTCGACGCATCGACGAAGCGACTTGAAAACTAGCGTAAAAACTATCGGTCTCGCGCGCTTTTCGTTTATCTTCCCGCGCTTTAGTAAACCCTTTTGTTCGAGAGATCAGTTGTACCGCGTGATCGTTCCTTTCCTCTTATCGGAGTAAAAAAAGAAGCGTCCCAGCAGCTCGGGTGGCTTGGCTCGGCGCCGCGAGCCGTTTCCTCGGTTTTTAAAAAACAATGCGCGCGCGTACGAGTGCTAAAAAAGAGAAATAATATAAGATACATCCTCCGAGCCAATAAAGAAGGAGGAAAGGGCTCGGGCGGGAGCTAAGCGGAGGGGCCCCCCCCCCCCCTGCCTCTGGGCCGAGTGTGTCCGTGTTCCTTTTATTGTCAGCAAACGACATCTGTGGTGTGTGTTTGTGTGTGTGGGCTTTTTTAGCGGAGCGAGCGCAGCTTGAGCCTCAGCACGAAGTAGGCGATGACGCGCAGCGCTAAGAGGAAGCCGATGAGGGCGACGACGTCGATCCAGTAGACGGCCTTGTCCATGGACATGTCGGTGAGGAACTTGCGCGGCGACTTGTACAGGCAGAAGTCCTCGGAGCACTTGAGGGTGCGCCGATTGTAGCCGTAGACGGTGATCATCGCGCCCTCGAAGCCGTAGCGCATGTACGACACGTAGGGCAGGAACCTCAGGTAGGCCGGGATCGCGCTGAAGTTCACGAAGAAGCCCGAGAACAGGACTATCGGCACCGACGTCACAGGACCGATGAACACGCCAGTCTGCGACATAGGTCGGATTGGTTATAATTTAAAGAGTCTTGGGATTTTGTCTGATTTATTGATCGGGCTATTCATTTTTCTTCCGATAATAAAGTTTTTTAACTAATACTTTTATTTGATTATCTTATCGATTTATGTAGTATGAAATATCAAGATATCATTGAAAATTAATTATTTCTTCGGAGACTAATTCTTAACAAAAAATTATGGAATTTAAAAAAAAAAATTATGATTTTTATATACACATCCAAGGAATTGCGCGCACAAATCTCGAAAAATCCATTGCTGGATTTTCCCAAGTGACACGTGCAATTAATAGTTACATCCCGCTGATACATAAATCTGAAATGAATTAAAATACCAAAATAAGTATTACCTCGACACTCATAGCTGCACCAATCAGCAAACCGATTGACTGGGCGACCAATGATGTCAAAATGCAAATATTGAGATACATGAGAAACCTATCGGTTTCCAGCGGCTGCGACGTCATGAAATAAACTATTATGACGTAAGCTACCGAATACACGATCTGCAATACAAAAGGACAATCGATTACACGGATGGTTTTTGTTGAATCGACCGCTGAAAAAAAAGGCGCGCGTATAAATCAAAGGATGCTCACTTGAAATGGTATGTCAGCCAAGGTCCTCGCCAGGTAGAAGGCCTTAAGAGAGTACCAATAATTCAAGTGTTCTCTTACAAAAACGGCCATTTCCACGGGAACTGAAAAACGTTATTTTTTTATTTTTTAAACGATTGATTTAGGATGCGCGGGAAGAAAGGAGATTGCAGATGCGATTAGAAGGCTTGACTCACAGGTAAGAATTGTAGGCATCATGGCGGTGAACATGATGAACATGACGGTAAAAAACACACAACCAGCGTTGCTCATCGCCTTTGAGGCATCGTTGCCAATGTCGTAGTAAATTGCACCAATAAGAAAACCAACTATAATATGTGAAATCAGCCTTACCCTCGTTAATGTCTGAAACAAAGCAAATCGCGTCATTAGTATTTTCAGCTTCTACTTTTAATCATCCGTTTGCAGAATGATTTTATTTTTCTTGTTACAAGAAGATTAATAAATATTAATAAATATTCAAGGATCATTAATAAAAATTTAATGAAAAAATTGTAATAATTAAAACATTGAACGAATTACTTAATTATTCTCAGAAAGCTTTATAGAATAAACAGCTACCGTCAGCAACAGTAGTCAAGCATAAAAAATGGGCTGAATGTTCATTCAATAACTTGTAAACGTATAGGCAATATATCGATATACATTATATATGTATAATTCATTCTAACATTTTTTATGAATGGAACGTAAAATATGTATAATTGATTGTAGAAAAAAAGTTACAAGTAACAATTTATAAACTCTGAAGTGATTAAAAGATAGAATATCAATTAAACTTTTCATTTTTAACCAAAGCGAGTTAATTTAAAATTCGATTGTATTTTTCAATGCTTGTAGTTAAATTAAGATACTCGGGTGTATTTGTATTCCCACGTATTTTTAAAATTCTCGCTTTGCAGTGCGTAAAGATCTTAAATAGAGTCAGACAAATTTAGAACAGAAACGTAGGAGTGTAAGAACGAAACTGAAATCGGTCCCTTTCCCTTCAGAAACATATTTCTCTCGCTTAATCTTCGTACCGCGTCAGCTTCTTACAGAAAAACTATTTTCTTCGATTACATCCACAGCCGTTCAGCTAAAAGCCCCGACTCACCATATCCCTAATCTGCGAGAGGAAGGTCCTCTTGAGTAGAATCCAGAACTGAATCCATCCGTTCGTGGGGAAGCCGACCTTCTGCTCGATGCTCTCGGCGCTGTCGAGCAGGGAGGTGGTGCACGATACGGGCATGTTGAGGACGGTCGAGTTGCCGTTGCTGCCGGGCGCGGCGACGGTCGCGGCGCCGGGCCCGTTGTTGCCGTTGCCGCTCGGCGGCTTGGCCACCCCGTTCGGCAGCAGGCTCGCCATCTCCTGGCCCTTGCCGTTGCTCTCCGGCGCCGGGGGCGGCGACTCCTTGGCGATGTCGTTCGAGACCGTCTGAGCCGCCGCCAGAGCCGCCTGGTGGTGCTGGTAATTGTTGCACTTGCCGTTGTTCACCGCGCAGACCAGCTTGTGCACGCACTCGCCGTGCTCGCCGCACGCCACCTCCATCACAAGTGTACCTAAAATTAAAAAACGTCTGTAAATTTTATCTGTTTAAAAAATTGATTTAGCTTTTTATCGACTTTCAGTGTCTTTAAAATCATAAAATATAATCATAAAAAAATTTATCGAAATATAATTTAAAACTTTACAGAAACTTATATGCACTCAATAAAAAATATAAACTCACTTTGAAACTATTCTTCAAAATCGTAAGAAGCCGGTGGTGGTTGGTCCTTCATTCTTAAACATATGTCACAGACTTCTTCGGACTCGGGGCCCTCCCGAGTCTCTACGTGACATTCTGGTCCTTCATAGGCCAGACGCGGAATATCTTCTTCATCATCTTTAATAATAATCTGAAATAAAAATATTTATTATTTAAATATATTAAAATATTAATAATTCAAAATATAAATTAAATTAGTCTTACATGTACTATAAGTATATTTCCTCAATTATCTCGTTTTGAATAAAACGGGTTCTTCCATCGATGCACATCTTGTACGCGTGCTTAAAGGTTATTTAAAAGTTAATAAAAAACCAAAAAATAATTGAAGAACGTTTGTTTGAAAAAAAAGAAAAATTATACGTATTATACTTCACGTTCTTTCCACATTCTTTTAGTTTTTAATCTTTTTTTAAAAATTAAAAGAAGGTGGAAAGAACGTGAAATATAATTCGTATAATACGTGTAATTTTTCTTTTCTTTCAAATAAACGGTTATTTTTTGGTTTTTTAAAAAGGGTAATAAGGGTTGGCGCGCGTAAGCGCGCAGGGGGCGAAGCGCAACGCAAAACTGCTCTTCGCAGCAATTAATTGACTTTGTTATGACAGAAAAACTTTCGCTCATCGAACTTGTTTATTTTGTCGTTTAATTTCGTCCATTTTTGAAAAATAAGCACAAGTCCATCAAGTTACAAAAATTACAATTTCGTTTCTAGTTAAACGGCGCGCCAAGTGCGCTAAGACCGAGAGCGCGGCAAGTGTGGATGCGCCGCCGGGCGAAATCGACGCGCTTCCGCTTCTTACAGGCACATGCACCACCGGCTATGCAACTCGGAATCGTTCGTTTCGCTTAATGGTATATATACGCCTGCTGGAGATCTCCGCTCCTCTCCTCGTTTTTGGCCGAGCGGAGATGGTAGATTCACCTCTGTGACCTGCAGCTTTGCCCGCGCCTCTCAAGGTATGCGCCGAGTTGGCCGCGGCTCCTTGGTGCGCGCGCGCGATAAAGTAGATGATGAAAAAAAAATCGATGCAAAGACAATTTGACTGCGTTAAGTTCTTCATGCAACGCAAAACTGTTGTTCGCAGCAATTAATTTACTTTGTTATGACAGACTTTCGCTCATCGAACTTGTTTATTTTGTCATTTAATTTCGTTCAGTTTTAAAAAATAAGCACCGGCCCGTTCCTTGGCCCGGCTCCTTAGGTCGCAGTTTTTCGCCGAGAGCCTGGCGCCGCGATGATGAATCAAGGGAAGCATCAAGGGGAGCCTCAAAAGAGGGGAGTCTCCAAAAGGGGGGAGCCGAATTTACGGCTGAAAATCCGCCCGGATAGCTGGATGAATAACTGCCCTAATATTCCACTAAAATTCTGCATGACTATCCAGCTTAAAAATTGCCCTCATACTTTTCTCGAAATCCTCGTGGTTATCGGGCTGAAAACATACCCGGATATCCGCGTGCGATCAGGGTGATATCAGCACGAAGTCTGGCTGAAACCCGGGCGGATTATCCGCCCTGATACCCGGCCGGATATTTTCAACAAGGCGGTACTTCATCCATACAGCCAATATGAAATAAGGAAGAAAAACAGTTATCTAAACCAAAACAATATATAGAAACAGTTAATTACTGCATTGTGCACGGCCGCCGTATTACTCTTATGGGACCGGCTCCGCGATCCAAAGGTTCGCGAATATATCGAGTTAATTTGATTTATGGGAGTCGAAACCCACCTTTCACCGATCCAGAACATTGTACAAATACGTAAGGGTATAAATTTTAAAATGCGATAATTTCTCTGCGCCTAAAAACATTAAAAAACATCGTTTATAATAATTCTGTTAAGCGAAATATAGCCGTTCTGCGTTTTACGCACAACTGAAGACTTGGCCATCATCCAAGCGAGCAATTTAATGTCACAGTTTTGTCAAAGTTAAGTTTGTCGAATCTTAAAGATGCCGGCTTGATTTCATACTCGAATGCAAATTGGGGAAATAATCTAATGAAAAAACATTCAACAAGCCGATACATTCTATTTTCTATAATATTCCTTTTATGTGGAAATATACAAAATAAAAATGCATAGCGTTAGTTGAAATTCGGTAGAAAAGCCTGTTCAATATTGCGACAATCAATCTGCAATATATTTTATTATGAATAGTATAGAAAATATTAAAACTAAACACATTGATATTAAACTTCAATTCAAGAGTAGATCTATCATGGCAGATTTTCTAACGAAACCAATATCGCCGATAGATTATAAAAAATGCTTAGAAATTGTTGGAGTATGAGCACAGGCACTGCCCTCTTTAGGGAGCTTGTGTGCGACCCCGCGCCTGAAGCGTGACAACCGAGCGCGCTCCACATACTCTTTTGACAGCTCGGATCGAACGGACGTTCGTCAGTTTTTCAGTTAATATTTAAAATTGCGATTAGTCTTAAGCTTTGTATTAATGTTGGATTAGAAGATAGAGAGATATTTAGAGAGTTTATTTCAAAAACAAATTGTTTCAAATAAGTAAAGTTGTGAGTTGTTCTTTTATTTCTCCCTTGCGCTTTGTGGCAAAATTTCAACAGAAATTTATTTTTTTGTTAAAAAAATCAGCGACTGATTGTGGGCGCGTATATTCATGTATGTATAAACAGTTAGTCGCGAATGGTCGAAGCGAATTGAAATAGTCATGGGTTTATTTTAGACTAAGACTTATAATAATATATCTCTGTGCAATCAATCCTAAATAAACCTTTTTTTTCTCTTAGTTAAAAGTCACCTATTGTTCGAGCTCACTTTCTGCCCAGGCTTGCTCGCGAGCACTCGCTCTTGTAAATTATAAATGTATATCTGAAATCAAATTCTTCACTCTATTTTATTTTAAATGTAATAAAGCTTATTAATAAGTAATAACATGTGCTTTATTATATTACAAACAGAAATATTAACAGCACTATAAAATCTCAGAAAAAATTGTTTTTTATTGCAGTTAGTTACCTATTAAGAGTACAATAAATGCCCTAACTTGGAGACCGAGAGTAGGGCATAAGGAAGATAAAAAAATAGCAGTATTTCTTTCTGAATTTAAAGGTTTTTACATTTTTTACTGTCCTTGTTGTTCTATATAAATACTTGGACATTTCATACTTTGTATAAGTTTTCTCAATAAGATCCTTTATCGAAATAAGAAATAAATGTATGCTTAAGCATTTATACAGCTACACTAATTATAGATTTATGGGTATTACATAAAAGTGAAAAGTTCTATGGATTTGCCCTTATACATTATTGTAATTGTTTATTTTAAAATATATGACAAATTGAATGACAAAGTATGACAAAAATTTTATTTATTAAATAATAAATACAGTAAACAAGTGGTTTTTGCGCACTTAAATAAATTATAAACTAAAAATAATTTATATTTTTATAATTTTGAGGAGGACATATGATATAAGACAACAAACTAAATATTTATTTGTTTCTTAATTAGATAAAACATTTAAGCTTTATATCGATCGTTCGAGCTTAGAGCACAGCAAAGAACTAATGAAAATATTAAGCCCAAAAATTCCAACATGCCAAGGCCAGCGATTATTCCGATAAAGATACCACTTTGTTTGCGTAATTCTTTTAATACTTGATCTGTGCAACCCTGTAAATTAAAAGATTTTTTAAAGATTTTTATTTTAAGTTACATAATGAGTTTAAATCTAATTTATAAATAATATATAATCACAGTTATTTGTTTCAATAAAAATATGCTCCCCCATAGCATTGACTATCACTGCAATGTTGCGGCAATATTAGTAATGTGAAATCAATATTGCTGAAACAATGTAAGATTGTAACAATATTGCTGTGATAGTCATTGCTGTGAGGAGGCTACCCGAGTGAAAATGGAAAATTTGCCAAACTTTGTAAAATACTGCCAGTTTTGGGCAGAACGCTGCATAATACTACCTAACTATAGTATCTCGGACGTTTTGCAACGTTAGAAAGTATTTAACATTTTTTACAAAAGTTTGTCAACAACTCGGCAGCGTTTAGCAGAGTTTGACAAGATTTGACGAATTTGCGTTTTTTTTTCAAAATCTATAATTAAAATAACTTTGACAAAGAAGGAAAAGATTAAGAAGTGATTGGCAAGACTTAGCAGTATTTAGCAATGTTTGACAGTATTTCGCAGTTTAACGTTTTGTTTAATTGGTTCTGCTTGGCAATATTTATGGAAGACTAATATTTTCCTATTATACGTTTTTTGTGGAAACTGTTCTTTACTGCAAAATTTGAGAAATACTGCTAAACACTGCCAAACAGAGCTAATTCTTGTCAAATTTTTTATATTACTTTTATATACGTAGTTTTTGGCATTGTTCAGCAAGGATTGGCAGTGTTTGGCAGTATTGTGGAAAATTTGGCAAAGAACATTTTTCCACTCGGGTATTAATATTTTTTGTAAAATATGAGCAATATTATATCCCATCAGTAAATTTATTTATTCAGGTTCTCGCTTCATAAACAAAATTTGTAAGTACATTTTATTAGTTAGTTACATGTTTAGATAAATTGACTGAAGCCAATTTCTATCAGAAGTTCGCATTTGACCTTTAGATTGCCGAGATGACGCCATATGGCGTCATGACCTGACTTGCACATCATCTGTCCTTGTTTGGGCCCTACGTTTGGGGTCTTAGAACACATTTATATGGGATGAAACCATTTTTCTTTTCGCCAAAATTTCGGCGGTCTAAGCGTCAAGATTCTATACAAAGAAGTAGTAAATACAAATGTTTAGAGTCTAATATTTCCCAAGTAGAATCTTTAAGGGGGTCTTACATCGAAAATTATGAAAAAAAATATATTTTTTTTATTTGGTGTTTGGATTCACTATACTATCCAAAACCTACATAAAAATTTGCATACACAAATCTAAAAAATTTAAAAAGTAACAGCTTAAAATGTAATTATTAAAATTACTAAAATTTTATATTGTAAAATGTAACGGGCTGAATTTCGGTCGGAATATTCTCCCGAGAGAATATTTCGATAACCTATTTTCGGGTGTGGTGCTCTCGCACCCTAGTGCTCAGCAGCACTTACCTTCGGGAGCACCCCGAAGGCACCCCGACGACGACCCTCGCCGCGAGTCGCCACGGCCCGCTGCAACGCGAGAGACCCGAGTCTCTCGCTTCGTTTCGATATGCTGCTGCGTGCGTAGCTGTCGAGCTCGGCCGCTCAGTTTGAGTACGATCGACGCGATCATACTCCCGCGGAGAGTGACGGTATCCGGGACCTGTGCAGGCAAGGGGGAAAACGCTGCGCTAAATAAATACGCGACACACCTTTAAAATAAACACAAAGCGTGTATTTCGCACGACAAAAAAGATACAAAAAAAATAACGCGAAGGTGTTAGTGTGAGCGCCTCGGCCGGTGCCGTCGCACACGCTCACTCGCAGAAGAAAAGCTGAGAAGATCCCCAAGGATCTGGTGCGAGCGTGCTCGTGTCACGCTCACACGCCGCACCGACTCGTGTAAGAGAGAGAGAAAATAACAACGCGGGTTGCGATCGAACCGCTGTTCGATCGCGCGCTTCCAAAGGGGGCCCACGCACGCACACGTGGGCCACGAGAAGAGCAAAAGAACACACTTTTGCCGTACGCAGAACGACATAGCAATTCCGGGGCCTCGCGCCCTGGAGTATCGCACGGAGCAGGCAGCGGTCGCTCGAAGTCCTCCGACGAAGCTCGCCCGGTCGTTCTCTCCCGCCTGGAGTTGAAACTGGCGCTTCTTCAAGGGGGTCGCACTTCCGTCCCTCGTCTTTGCGTCTCGCACCAAAGCTCTCCTGGCCGCTCGCTCAAAAACTCTCGCTCGCTTTTCTCGACGCGTCGTCACGAGTTGTCGATCTACACCGGAATGAGGAGCTGTCGCGCGCATCGACCCGCCCGGCGTCGATCGCGCCCCTCCCTTATCGCCTTGTCTCGACGTTGCCATACGTCAAGACAAGGCTTAATTATAAAAAAGATCCTTATAATATTGCGTAGGTTTTTGACATAAAAGCTCTTGACGCATGCGCAAAATGTGTACGTTGCTTAACGAATTATTAACTATAGTTCATTGTTTAAAATCTGTTGTTTTTAGCTAAATTTTTAACTGTACATATATTATGTATCGCTTAACCATTTCGGTTAATTTAATATTTTAATAGTGAAGAGTCTGTTAAGGGGGTCTTACACCAAAAAAAAATTTTGAAGAATATCATCTGTAAAAAAAAAATAAATTATATACATAAAAATAAATATTATACACTTAATATATATAATTTACTCTCTCTAGGGGCCGTAGGACCTTGTCGAAGCCCCTACACTGGTCGTGGGCCAGGGTAGAGGTGGGTGGGAGAGCTTATCCCGCGAGGCTAGGTACTCGTAGGATCTCGGTTTCTCGGGTTCAGTTTCGTGAGCGAGGGCCACTTCTTGCTGCAGCGAATCCCTATAA